>SJYQ01091732.1:23179-111985 GCA_006410935.1 Redunca redunca | reverse complement strand
AATAATATTACTATGAAAATATCTGCTAATAGAGCCTATTGTGTTCAACAAAATTAGCATAATTATTCTCTAAAAGAGTCAGCTTCATTTCCATTGTTTCCAGTTTGATAGATTCTACACAGCTCTTGTTCTCTTCAGGCATTAGAAAATTTTATCAGGTGGGTAAATTTCGTTAATGAGTAGGCTTATGGTTTTTTATGTTACCTATCTGGGTAGACAGCTGCAGTCACTGCAAGCTCTGGTCCCAGGCAGGATATAAAGTTGACAGTTTGTTTTCAGCATTTTATTCACCTTATTTTGTAAATACATATGTCTTCTTTAATGTATGCTTCAATAACTCCAGTGATTTTTTTTCCCTTTCTCCTAGTTCCTCTCTGTAAGTTACAGCAGGACCAGGCCAGGGCTGGCTAGCACCCTAGTGCTATTCTAGTGCTGCCTGGCCTTGATGAGTTAACTGTTCTAAACGCAGTGTCCTCCACCATGTGATGTTCAAAGAATATTCCAGTTCTCTAATGCCCATCTGCAACATGGGCATTACAATAGCGCCAAATGCAAACACTGCAATGAGAATGGGATGAAATAAAGCATAGTAAGATTTTAATGCAGTCCCTGGAAAAAAATGACTATTGATTGAATGTTAATTCCTGTATTGTCATAGCGACTTACAGTCTCCCACAGCAGGACTGCTTAAACATAAAATAAATGGGTCCTTCTCTCAAATGACAGTGCCAGTTGGATGTTATAGTTTGAAAAGTGAGTTTTGCTTCTTACAGTTGTTCAGTGATCCAGGTTGTTTCCACATCTCCCTTTCTCCTCTCTGCTTTTGTCCCTCCTCCCCTCCCTCCTCCCCCTTCTCTCCCTCCTCCTCCCCCTTCTCCTACTTCCTAGTGATAGCAGTGGCGATGGTGATGAGGGTGATGATCTCTGTTTGGGGGTATTATTATAATATACTCTTTGTAGTCTCTCTTCTTCCACTATGCCATCCATTAGAGCATTACTAGTTTGGTAACTTTGTTGAACCAATTTAGGCCTGCTTACTTGTAGTTTCTATCATCTCTTTCAGCATTCACCTTTTAAATGAAGCTTAATTCTCTTTATACAAATGGGTAACAGGCAAGGCTGAGCATCACCTGGGAAGTGCCGGTTGGAAGTGGTGTCACAATGGAGGTTCTCCCCTCGTCATATTCTTTTGTCAGGTCTCTCTCAGTCTGGCATTGTATCCTCTGGTTCTACCTTTTCTAGAAACCAGTGCAAGTTTTTCTTCTGTATTCTTAAGTGATTGTCCTAATAAAACATGATTTGAAGCACATTTTAGTTAACTTGTTAAGAAACCTCTCAAAAGAACAATCAATATTCTATTAGTTGTTACTTCAAATTTACTAATCATTATTTAATTTGGGAGAAAAAAAGTTGAAACAATCAGAACCAACCTGCGCAGGTTTTTAACTGCCATACCTCTTAACCCATCCACATATTCACCCATGTATTCTTCCTTCTCCCTGTTACCATGGGTGAATGCATTGTAATCCTATCTAAGGTCCTTTTTGAATTGAAATCTAACCTAATTCTGAAGAGAGATGTGCTCATGTGATCTTGCAGCCTTTTTGTGTTCATGTGTTTGTAATTAATATGTGGGGTTCTTCAGTGCATGGTTCTCAAGGTGTGGGGGGGGGGTCCTCTTGCCCAAGTGCCCAAGGAGGTACTGCCTGCAAAATTAGGTTGTTTTGAGTTAATTGAATAAGCTTCGTGATCATAGAAAGTAGCTTCTTAACTCATAGTAAAATCCATCTTGACTTTTACATTTAAATTTTGGATACATTCCCTCTTGTGTTTTTTGTTGCTGTTGCTTGTTACTTTACTATTAATACCAAAAGTATTTATATTTTGCTTTTTGAGAAGCTTTTTACATATATTTAAAATGTGCTTGTGGTTTTGTAGAACTTCTCTGAATGATGTCTGTAAGGTAAAACCTGGAAAAATAGTTTTGTTTTTGTTTTTTTTTTCAGATTAAGTGCCAAGTTGTTTCACTAACACATTTATTCCTCTGCAATGTGAGGTCACATCAAAATAACATGTGATCACAAGAATGTNGTATACAATCTCTGAGCATAGTGGCTAGCATATAAAAGATATTTCAAAAATTTCTTTCTCTAGATAAGACTCTGCAATTAACAAGTTTTATGACTAGATTAAATCCTAAACCTTCTGCCATTTCAGGGCTCCTTCAAATATGTTTTATGGTATTTGTTCATTTTCCTGTGGATTATTTACATAAAATAAAACTGAAGAAGTAGAAAATAAAATTCTGCGTGCAGTCTTGTTTCCCAAGTATCATGTATACGAAATAATCTGTTAGCAATGTTTTATTTCTTAATAAGATAAAAGATTCTGAAAGTGCATTTCAGAAAGGAGTAATGTAGTGGAAACCATGCCATTGGATCACATTTGTCTTCAGGTATGGGAGCTGTTAGTACATCCCTGGTATGGCTGGGTCATATTTTCTTGGATACAGTAGAATTTAATCTATAAAACAAATTATATAGAAGATTTTATATCTCAGACAGTGAACAGTTCTCATTGTCAGAGATCTATATATTTCTCTGTCCAGATACAGAAAAAATCTTACAGCATGGCAGTTCATCCAAATTCCCACTTGTATTATTAGAGTGGAATTAAAAGTCCTAAAACTAGAATAGAATTCGATGGCCAGATGCTCAGGTGAATTGCTGCTCCTCGGTTAGGTCTATTTCAGTTCCCAACCAGTATCGATAAATCAAAGGCATTTAAAGAAATATTTCAAAAAGTACTATCCCTACAGTAATCTTTAAAGACTGTTAATTAAGGCTTTTATATTAGGAAGCAAAAGTCTAATCAGAGAATCATGTCTGACATGTATTCTCCAACCACCTAAGCATGTTTTTACTCAGGAGCAGAGTATGCTGATAACACTTATTCTCTTTTATCATTCATTATTTTTGGCAGTATCTATGTAATTTTCTGAATAAAATAGAACAGTATATACCATTATAGGAGGCAAAACTGTACCAATACTTTCATTTAAAACTGATTAATTTTATGAATATTTTAAAGGGTATTATATGAAGCAGCACTCATAATAACTTTTTAATGAAGCAGCACTCATAAAAACTCCACTAACATAACTGAATTGTTAGGATGTAAAATCTTTATCCAAATCATTTTTCACACCATCTCTTGCTATCCAANCCAAATCATTTTTCATACCATCTCTTGCTATCCAATTAATGATATTAAAGAGAAAAATTGTTTGTAATAAAATAAAAGATATTTGGAGAAAGTATCCTGATATTGACATTGGCTTCAAAAATAATCATTTTCTTTCAAGAAACATACATAATATTGTTCAAATAAAAATTGTACACAGATGTCAGAGACAGTAAAATAGGAATGAACTTAACCAAGGACATGAAAGATCTATACTCTGAAAGCTGTAAGACAATGATGAAATAAATTGAAGACGACACATATATGTGGAAAGAGATGCTGTATTCATAGATCAGAAGATCCTCAGGTGTAAAACTTAGTTATTCAGTAATTTTATAGATTATATTCCATGTAAAGTTGTTATAAAATGTTTTTTGACAGTCATCAAAATATCCATTACCATTTTCCTTCCTAGAAAACTCCTTTCTGTTCTTTAAACTGATCCTCCAAGTGACTTTTCATGATACCTCCTTAAGTTTTTCAAGGATAGCTGGTCTCTCTAGCTCTCTCTAATGGTATGATTCTGTAATCTTTATCAGATAGCACCAGTCCAACTGTGCTACAGTATTTTCATTTGTTTTCATGTTTCTAATTTCCAAAAATCCAAGTCCTGTTTCCCATGTCTTTTCCCCAAAGACTGTATTTTTATAACATTGTCTTACTTTCCTTTTTTTCCCACCACTTTCATTGAGGTACAATTGACCAATTGAATTGTACACTTAGAAGGTACAATGTGGTGATTTAATCTTGTGAAATGTCTACCAAGTCAGGGTAATTAATACATCCATCATGTCGCAGACTACTATTTTTTCATTTGTTTTTAAGAGCATCTTTTCCTTCGGTTCAAGATATTGTCTTATCTACCAGATTACAGTAATTTTTGTAATGTTTCTTCTCTTCCCATATTTTGTCCACATATTTTTTCCTGTTGTTTGATATAATTTGTGCCTGTTCATGTTATAAATTATCTCAAATGCTGGGCCATTCTGACTTAGGAAAGAGGCGCTAAACACTGGCTGGAAGCTTTGCCTGCATGGGGAGGACCTGGGGATAGAGAATTCACTCTGGGGGTCATCAACATTTTGCTACAGAATCCTCAGTGGTCATACCATGCAGCCTTCTCCAGAGGCATCCCCAGTCTCCTGGCTCATCTCTGTGCAGGGATGCGAGTCTGGGGTTCTCAGCACCCAAGCAGGAGTTTTCATTACTCTCCATTTCAACACAGTGCCTCCATCACTGTAGCCTACAGCCTTAAACTTGAAAGTCTACTTGGTCAATTCATGCAAGAAATAACTTTCCCACTGGCTTTGCATGAGACAAGTAGGCTATCTGTCTGACTGTGTGCATGTGTTAGGGAAAGTATTGAGGGGTGGGAGGGAGTCAGAGATCTAGGAAACTGAGTGCTCCAGACAAACTTTCAAACAATATTAGATTTTCATCTTTTTAAAAACTTTTCCTTCCTTCCTTTCTCTCCTTTCCTTCCTTCCATCCATCCGTCTTTCCTCCTTTCCATCCATTCATCTATCTTTCCTGCCTTCCTCTCTTCCTTTCTTCTTGCAACCAGTTCCGTCAGGTTTTTACACATTCCTAGGCTTTGGCTGTGAAAATGTTCTTGTTTATTACTGGCATCCCTTTTGGTGAATACTAACTATTCAGTTTTAACTCATTATCTAATTATCCATTTGCCAAAATATTTTCATCTTTCATTTCGGTTGCCTTTGCCTTGTGAACTCGAACATTCCTTTCTGAAACATCTTACTAACGTACTCACAAAGAGAGGAGATAGGCATCTATGTTTAAGTTTGTTTTAAATGAGAGGTATTTCCAGTCGATATGCTTTTATTTTCATCCATTGTGTTTCAGTGATGTTGGTGGTGGTGATTGTAATGAATAGTTAAGTGTTTAAAAGTAAAATTGCATTCACATTGACTACATGATGCAATAATATGGTGAGTCCCAATAATTATGCTAGAACAAGAGAGTGGAATATCCACAGTTTAAGTCAGTGCAGTTTAGCTTTACAAAAATAATCTTTATTTAAGCCTCAAATGCATCAATATTGTTTGAACAGCTTGCATATACAAATATTCCTGGTTAATTGTGTTAATATTCATCCTTACTCTGTGAGCACGTGGAAGGTAGAAGCTGTGAGCAAAGATCTCCCAGCTTTCATTGGTGCTCAGGAGAATAGAAAGCATCAGTACAACACTGACTTAATCTTTGTCTGACATGTATTCTCCAACCACCTAAGCATGTTTTTACTCAGGAGCAGAGTATGCTGATAGCAGTAAAGTGCTTCTCAGAACCAATTGATTCTCCTGAACTGCATGATACAGTAGAAATTTAAAATATACCTGTTATGACTTTGTTTCTAAGAAACATACAACCTCAAAAAAGTACTAATTTTTCTTAAGTCTGAGTTGTTACTATATAATCGAGAAAAGATAATCACATTTAATTTTATTTAACTCTTATAACCTTCACTGAAGACAATGAATAACGTGCACTTGAATCCTAAAGTCTAGGTTAAAATATAAGCCTTCTGTTAATGCTGAATATAATGTAAAATTAAGGAGATGTTTTTCAAAGTTTCAAGTAAATTTATGAGAGACATTTCCATCACTTACAGGATAATTAATTTGCCTTTTGAAAGCTAATTATGTCTTTTAGGTCAGTGAAATTAAAGCTATGACATGAGAATTGTGTGAATTTTGCATGAAAATTTACAAGATAATAATTACCGAATGTATATCACCAGCCTAGATCTGCTTCATATTCTTTGGGCTCATCTCTATTTCCTTCTTGATATTTCCATGTGCATGTCTAATATCCATGTCATTACTAATATACACACAGTTGAATTCCAGATACACCTTTTATTCTAATGAAAGACTAGATTTGGGGAAGAAGTCACTTGGGAAAAATTATGTTTCTTTCAGAGAAACCTGGAATGGGAATTTAGAGGGAAGAAGATGATGGAGATAACAGCATGGCATCTGTTCAACATCTACCCTTTGGCTCTGGGGTAAATCTATCCAGTATCATGGATTTAAACATCATTTGCAAGATAATAATTACTGAATGTATATCACAAGCCTAGATCTGCTTCATATTTTTTTGGCTCATCTCCATTCCTTCTTGATATTTCCATGTGCATGTCTAATATCCGTCTCATTACTAATATGCACACAATTGAATTCTGGATACACCTTTTATTCTAACACCCTATAAACTTAGATTATCAGGTAATGGCAACTCTAACCTTTTATTTGCTTAGAGGGGAAATAGACTTTAAGTCATCTTTGATTCCTTATTTCTTCCACAATCCACAGATCCAACCATTTCCGGACAACCTTTCTGACTCTAATTTCAAGAGCTATTCATGATCAGATCATGTACCTCTATCACATATAGCTATATCTGCTCCCAGCAGCATTCAAGGCACTATCATTAATTACGTTTATTTGTGCCATTGCACATGACTTCTGCAACTTCTAACTGTGTACCCAAGCATTGACTTAAAATAGAGGTCATAGTGATCATTTTTAAAAGTGAGTTAAAGGTACAGAGAATATGGGATAGACTTGCCTTTCTCCCTTCTCCCCACTAGTAAAGTTTATGAACCATGGAGAAGATGCAGAAAGCATCTAAAGATTAAAAATGAAAAGTTGAAAGAGAAAGGCAGCCTAGTTAGGGACTCCAGCACTGGGAGAATTTATAACTGCAAGGTGTCTTACCATCTGATCCCCAACAGTGGTGGTGATATCAAAGTCTAGCATTTTCTGGACTACCAATCTAGCAAAAGTAGGTAGTCTAAAAATTCTACACGTCAGGTAGGTTTCATGTCTCCCAGGATCAAAGGGAAGGGAGCATATGGCAGCCTATTGACAAACATTCTCCTCCACTGAGCCTAGTAATCCCTCTGTGTTGAAAGACACCAGGGGGCTGCTCTTCACCAGTAAATGGGATCCTGCCAGGGACCAAACCCTGAACAGGGAAGGCCCCTTGTAAGGACCAGCTAGAGTGTCTACTTTTTTTTTATTTTTTAACTTATTTATTTTAATTGGAGGCTGATTACTTTACAATATTGTAGTGGTTTTTGCCATACATTCACATGAATCAGCCATGGGTGTACATGTGTTCCCCATCCTGACCCTCCTCCCACCTCGCTCCCCATCCCATCCCTCAGGGTCATTCCAGTGCACCAGCCCTGAGCACCTTGTCTCATACATCAAACCTGGACTGGCAATCTGTTTCACATATGATAATATACATGTTTCAATTGGTTCTGAGAAGCACTTTTCTGCTATCAGTGTCTACTTCCAATGGACCCGCCAGAATGACTGCTGATGGGTAGGAAGTTATTATGGAAGGTGATTAAAATCCTCTCAAATCAGAGTGTGGTTCTTTTTGTGCAACTCTGTGAATGTGCTAAAAGCCATTGAATTGTACACTTGAATAAATTTTATGGTCTGTGAATTATATCTCAATAACCTTAAAAAAAAACAATGACCTATTACATCTATCAAGATGGTTAAAATGAAAACACGGGTAACATGAAATGCTGCTGAAAAACAATATAAAATGGTAGAGCCTCTTTTGGAAGCAGTTTGGCAACTTCTTACNCTACTTCCAATGGACCCACCAGAATGACTGCTGATGGGTAGGAAGTTATTATGGAGGGTGATTAAAATCCTCTCAAATCAGAGTGTGGTTCTTTTTGTGCAACTCTGTGAATGTGCTAAAAGCCATTGAATTGTACACTTGAATAAATTTTATGGTCTGTGAATTATATCTCAATAACCTTAAAAAAAACAATGACCTATTACATCTATCAAGATGGTTAAAATGAAAACACGGGTAACATGAAATGCTGCTGAAAAACTGTTTCCCTCGTACATTGACAATAGGAATATAAAATGGTAGAGCCTCTTTTGGAAGCAGTTTGGCAACTTCTCACAAAATAAAGATACATTTAACCATATGTCTAAGCAGTTGCACTCTTGGGCCTTGATCCCAGAGAAATGAAAATTCATGTTCACGCTGAAATCTGTAAATGAATGTGAATAGCATCACTATTCATAATAGATCCAAGCTGGAAATGACCTAAATATCCTGTAACTGGTAGATGGTTAAACCAACTGGATACAGCCAGAGTATGGAATACCACTCATCAATAAAAGAGAATGGACTGTGTATTCGTGCAGCAACTTGGATGGACCTCAAGAAAATGATGCTCAGTGAAATTAGCCATCTTAAAAGTTTATAGACCATGTGATTCCACTTTTACAACATTTTTTAAATGACCAAATTAAGGGAATATAGAAGAGATTAGTTGGTTGTCACGGTGGGTTAGGGAGATAGACAGGTGTAGGGTAAGGAAGATCATTCTGGTTATAAAAGGGCCGTGTAAGGAATCCTTGTTTTGATAGAATGTTCTCTATTTTGACTGTGGTTCTGGTAAAACAGACCTTGCACGTGTCATAAAACTGTATGGGACTAAATGCACAGATAGGTGCACACATAAAGGAGTATAATTAAAGTAGAGAAATATGAATAGGATAAGTGGGTTTCTTGGATGCTCTCCTGATTGTGATGTTTTGTTAAAGTTTTACAGAATGCTAATAATTGAGGAACTAGGCAGAGGGTAATCATTTGGCTCAGACAGTAAAGCGTCTATATACAACGCAGTAGACCCGGGTTCGATCCCTGGGTTGGGAAGATCCCCTGGAGAAGGAAATGGCAATCCACTCCAGGACTATTGCCTGGAAAAGCCCATAAACAGAGGAGCCTGGTAGGCTACAGTCCATGGGGTTGCAAAGAGTTGGACACGACTGAGCGACTTCACTTTACTTCAGTCAGAGGGTAGACAGGATCTCTGTATTATTACTAACACCCACATGTGAATCTTATTTCAAAATACAAGTTTAATTTAAAAAAAATTACATCAAAGCCATGTTATATTTTATCTGAAAAAAAATCCTTCAGTATTTTCTTATGTCACACAAAATAAGTCTATAAATTCTTACGAACAGAGCCTACCAGAGTCCTTAGTGATCTGGCCCCATTCTGCTCTCAGGCTCTGCAAATCACCCCCTCGTTCACACAAGTCCAACCTCTCTAGACTCTTGCAGCTGCTCAAAAATGTTGAAATATGTGCATAGCCTGTTGTCTCTGATTGCAGTGTTCTTTCTCCATACATTCATTTTACTATCCCTCTTACCCAGTGAAAGCCGCTGTGTGTCAGGCATGGCCTCAGCTTTTCTTGTCCCTTACTCTTTAGCTGTTGCTGTGGCAACCAGCTCTGTGCAGGTGTATGCTGACTGCACCATGAATCTATCACATGCACTCCAGTGCTTGTTTTCCACTTCATCATGAGATGCCAGCAGAACCCGCCTCAGTGTAGGACAGTACATCTTATGGACCTTCCCTTCCCAGTGAGTGATGGGAGCTGGTGTCTAAGCATTGCATAAATTGATCCCTTGGGCAGATAATGCTGCGACATCCTCCACGTGACTATCAGAGAGTTCCTGGCAGTGGGTTGGATTCCCTTCTTTCCTGTCTTAACCATCCCATTGCTGTTCCTTGCATTACTTGTCAAAGTAGGTTGCCTGCAAACATCTGTTTGATTATTCTATCTGGATTACAAAAACAGAAATCTTAGCTCTCTCAAACTTCATGAAGTTTGATTTTTCTCCCCCCTACAATACTTTTCATATTCTAAGATAATTTGTAATTGAATGATTTATCTTTTCTCACGCTAGTTATCTGCCTTTTCTCACTAGAAGGGAGGTAAGTTCCATAAGAATAGAGAACTTTGGTTTATTCACTAGTGTATATGCTGCTGCTGCTGCTAAGTTGCTTCGGTCGTGTCCTACTCTGTGCGACCCCACAGATGGCAGCCCACCAGGCTCCCCTGTCCCTGGGGTTCTCCAGGCAAGAACACTGGAGTGGGTTGTCATTTTCTCCTTCAATGCACGAAAGTGAAAAGTTGAAAGTGAAGTCGCTCAGTCATGTCTGATTCTTCGTGGCCCCATGGACTGCAGCCTACCAGGCTCCTCTGTCCATGGGATTTTCCAGGCAAGATTACTGGAGTGAGTTGCCATCGCCTTATCTGAGTGTATATGAAGCACTTACAAAAGCGTCTGGCATAGCCTGTTAATTTTACAAGTATCTGCTTAATAGGGTGACTGGTTTGAACCTCTCATTTCTAAAAAGAGAGAACAGGTTTTGGATGAACATCTTAAAAGAATCATACATGATTCTAAGCATCAGCAGAACTACACTGAGGCTACAATCATTAAGGGAGATACGGACTAGGAAGGTTGACATTATGCATATTCAACGCCTCATTGTTAGAATGGATATGTTCTGTATGGATATTGGCATTCCCTTAATAGATGCTGGAAGACATGGTCACAAAGAGAGTCAATGAAAGATAACTGTAGAAAACAGGGAGTTGGCACAGAAAGGAAGAACAGAGACCATCAGATGTAACTGAGAGATGAAATCCAGTCAACATCCAGCGTAGGTCAAGACCATGTAAATGTGGTTAAACTGTTGTTCTCAGTCAGGTTCCCGGGGTTCTGTGGTGATTTCAGGGAGTCGCTCCACAATCTTCATGTAAAAGAAAGTGAACCCACTTAGATAACAGCATCCATCAGCTCAAACCTGAAAATAACTGAACCCCTCCCTGTTCCCTACAGAGAAAGAGATCTAATCCGAGACACAAATTACAGGACATGAACGTGATTGGTAAGTATTTCAACCTTAAAGAAATGCTCTCACAGACAGCGACACCCGCCGGTGCAACTTCCAGGGCAGGGAGGGCACCTTTCACTTAGTTCCTGCTTCCAGGGAGATGCGAGGGTCCAAGTCTCTCTCTTACTCTGGCCCTCTCTTCTGCAGCTTTAACTCACAGTAATCAGTATGACACTGAGGCACATCTTGGGGTGGTCTGCCCTGGGCCTCCACAAAACCAGAAAACGTACAGTTTACTCCTTCATACTTTTACTATTCAATTATCTAGAAACTGATGAATGACAGTGTGTTTGGTGTCCTCTTGAGAGGCCATTTTGCAACATCATTAGGCTGACAGCATCTGGATGCACGATGTTGGTGGAACCAAAGGATCTGTGGTCACGTGATTTCTGTGAGGCCATCTGGGTCTGAGAAATATGCACGACCCCATGTTGAATCTGAAGCTCTGTTGGCCCCTGGATGACGGCACTGCCGAAAGTTCTGTGAGCAAATTGGTTATACTTATGTCTCACAAAGGTGGCTATGTCTTTATCAGGAAATATCACTGTCCCCTTTTAAGGTGGAAAAATATCATCCACTTCCCACCAAGTGGCTGGCTGGTCTCCTCGAGAGCCAGTACCATCTCAGTTCTAGTCTTTGTTACTTTACATAGCAGAACTCAAGTAAGTCACGTCCTACTCTGCTTGCTTCCTGAGAGTCTCTTCTGTTTTCTCTGTATGTCTTTGGATGGTTATGATGCTTAGATCTGCCATTGGCTACTTAAACAGTACCTTCTGATTTGACTTTTTTTTTTTTTTTTTTTTAAGTCACCATGACATGATTTCCAAAAGTNTTTGACTTTTTTTTTTTTTTTTTAAGTCATCATGACATGATTTCCAAAAGTTCTGGGCAGCAGATTTTCCTTTGATTACCTCATGTATTTGGTATATTGTCTATAATTTTGGTAAAGAAGCCCAATCGATCTTCCATTCCATCTACAGTGTGTTCCTTAGAGGATAGTTGTAGATGACATGAAGTCATGGGCAGAAGAATGCTTTGCTTGGCATACTGTTAAATAACATAAAACTACTTAAAGGAAATTATAGTCCTTCTCTGTTACAAATGATTGGGAAGAAATCAGTTCTAAGAATCAAAATATTAAAACATATTTTTAAGAAATACTTTTAATGCTATTTGCCTTGGTAAATATTATCATTTTTCAGTTGTACATAGAANAAGTAATCAGGTAATGATTTATGTTATAGCTCACCATTTTAGTTATTGTACGAGGTAGAAAACGAGTGTTTGTTCATATATTTGCACTTATGCATATGTCTACAGAAAGCATGCAGGCTGAAAACGTAAAACTCATGGTAAAGATAATGAAAAAAAAAGTAAAAGTGTGCCCTTAGTATATTAGACTTAGTATGTTTGCAACATGAACAGATGACTGTGAATGTGGTAATAACATTACCAACGACTGAATACTTCTCAGATTAAATTGTGACTGAAGATAGAGACCTCTGAGAATATATACTTTCAAGATTACATGCAGGCTATGTAAGATGAGAAACTTTATCTTTGTTCATAACTGTTGTAATAGTTATGCTGTTGAGAAATACGGTAGAGAAACAAGTATTTATACTTTCACACTGTTGCAAATTCTCTACTTAAGGAAAAGCCATGTTTACTTCCTATTAGGATTATGTTGTCTTCTTTAACCCTTCATTCTTTTTCTCTTTCCCTGATCCTTCACTGCTACATATATTTTCTGTTATTCGTTTCTCTTGTCCTGTTATTTGTTATAAAGTATATAAGATAGCCCTATTTTGCCAAAGCTTTCCTTTCCTTACTTGTATCGAAATGTTCAAACTCACTCTGCTTTTTATTTTCCTACCCATCATTTCTGAGTAAAGGAACAATCAGTGCAAGTCAACTAAGTGATACTCTACTCTTTTCATGTGTTTTAACCTCATGTAAAGGCTTCCTTTGTGGCTCAGTTGGTAAAGAATCCACCTGCAATGAGGGAGACCTGGGTTCAATCCCTGGGTTGGGAAGATCCCCTGAAGAATACCTACTCCAGTATTCTAGCCTAGAGAATTTCATGGATTGTTTAGTCCACGGGGTCACAAAGAGTTGGACATGACCGAGCAACTTTCACTTTCAACTTCGTATATAAGTATTGTTGATGTACTAGTACCTCTGAGTTCTCTTTTATAAATTTTATTTTATTATCTACTGGACAGTAATACTTATCTTTAAATATCTCTAATGATAAAAACAGCAGATAACCATGTTGAAGTGAAGTCACAAAAGAAAATCATGGGGGATGTTTAGTATGTAAATCTTACTTAAGCATGTCAAGTAATTAGTCTATCTGAAGATTATATTGGCTAATCCCATTAGTCAATATTTCTGTTCTCCATGTGCTATTCTCTCCCCATATTAAGAAGTTTGGGAGATAATAATGCCCAAGAAGCTGGCAATAAACTATTTTTCATCCCATCACCAGAAGACCTAACAAAGTGTAATATTTGTAACATCCTTTAAAGGAAAAATTAAAGAAAAATAAAGATCAGATATCACTTTCCTTATTTTCTAATGGAGAGAATTCATTATCCCAACAGACTACTTACATTTATAAATAGTTTATTTTTATAGGTATTTCATATGTTCAAATGAAACATTTAAATATAGAATTAAAGCCTCAAAGTTTCCTCTTTAAGGAATTTGAATGTACATCTATAATTGCATATCAATATACATTTAGGTAGCACTGACACATGATATGTTGGGAAGATCCCCTGGAGGAGGATAATGACAATTCACTCCAGTGTTCTTGCTTGAAAAATCCCAGGAACAGAAGAGCCTGGCAGGCTACAGTTTAAAGGGTCACAAAGAGTTGGAAATGACTGAGCAAGTAAGCATGCACACATAGTATAATTAGTTAGAAATTTAATTATATGATAACACAATTAGATAATCATATGTTAATATATTTACATTATATGGAGTTAACATGTCAATATATTAATGTGTGCATATTTATGTGTGTGTTTATGTGTAACAATGTATTTAAAGCATCTTAAACCCAAAATGGCTTCCTTGATAGCTCATTTGGTAAAGAATCCACCGGCCATGCAGGAGACCCTGGTTCGATTCCTGGGTGGGGAAGATCCACTGGAGAAGGGATATGCTCTCCACTGCAGTATTCTTGGGCTTCCCTTGTGGTTCAGCTGGTAAAGAATTCACCTGCAATATGGGAGATCTGGGTTCAGTCCCTGGGTTGGGAAGATCCCCTGGAGAAGGGAAAGGCTACCCACTCCAGTATTCTGGCCTGGAGAATTCAATGGACTGTATAGTCCATGGGGTCGCAAAGAGTCAGACACAACTGAGTGACCTTCACTTTCACCAGAGGGTCCCAGGAGACCATCCATAGGTCTAACAGCAGAAGCGCCAGCTGGCCTGGCTAGAAGAGGGTCTTTTCCCGTCCCTCTCCTAGAGCTGCTGCTGAGCTCTGTTGAGCTTGATGCATTCACCCAGGAAACAGGAACTGATTTCTTCTCTTCTTTGAACTATTTTCTTTTCATTTTTTAATTGAAATGTAGATGATTTGCGATATAATACTTTCTTCTCTAGGACATGAATTGGCTATACATGTACAAATATCCCCTCCTTCTTGAACAATTTTCATGTGATGACAATTGTAGGTATCAAAACTATCCCTTCAAACTTATGACTGTCTTAAAGTTCTTGAGGAGTTCATTGTTCAACTAATACACCAACGGCCTTTATTCACGAAAAGAAAAAAAATCATGAAATATTGGCAAAAAGATCTTTCTCAGCATACTTCATTTCAGGATTGTTTGTTTATTTCTACATTGTCCTCAAACTCTCTTGCAAATTTTAGAGTTTTTTCATTTCTTCTAGATTACATTGTCCTTGTCATTTTCCATTAATAGCAAGAAGACAAATTATACCACATTTTTCAGCTATATTTATTGAATTTTTACTATATGTTCAGACAGTGGATTATGTGCTTTCTAGGCATTAATTCATTTGATTATTACAACATTATACATTGGGTACAATTATTACCCATCTCTTCTTTAGAGAAAATATTTTCTTATCTAAATATAAACTAGTCCTCACAGTCTGACTTAATCTACTAAATTTATAGAATTCTATATTAGAGACAAAAAAATGACTCTGAGTATTTCTTCCATACAGGTATAAACAAAAATTAATGTTCCATTTCATAATTGAGCTATTTGATATTGAAGGTAATGTACTGAAATCCCTATGGGACAAAAACTAGCATGTCTTTCTGTGCTTCATTGCAAGTATACAAGAAGAGAGAGATTAAAAATGCTGTGTTGACCACTGCTGTTTTGTTGCTCTGCTACCTAAGGCATCTTAACGTTTCCAAGGAAAGATGGATGTTCTCAGTATGGTCACTGTTGAGTAGAGAAAGGCCAGACATCAGATTATTCTCTGGGTCAAAAACTGGAATCACTCTATTTTGGTAAAACTCTGGAGATACAACGTTTAGCTTCTCTGTGAATATAAAAGCTAATGTGTCTGACTCTTTGTGACCCTTTGGACTGTAGCCTGCCAGACTCCTCTGTCAATGGAATTCTCCAGGCAAGAATACTGGAGTGGGTTGCCATTTCCTCCCATTTCCTCCAGGGGATCCTCTCAACCCAGGGATTGAACCCATGTCCCCAGTGGCTTCTACATTTGCAGCAAATTCTTTACCACTGCACCACCTGGGAAGCAAAAACTAACATCATTTGGCTTAATACAGGGAAAAATAAGCCAAAATTAAAACTTTTTAAGATCAAAGATATGGCCTAAAGGGAAAAATTGTAAAAAGAAAAAAGAACTGCCTTCTCTCTTATTAAAAACAGTTAAAACTACTTGATCTTTTGACAGACATTAAAATTAGACATTCAGAAAAGAAACTATTTCATGAGATCTATTTCCTGGTTGATAATTTGTGCAATTTCATATCATTTTATATCTGTATAATTTATATTTATATATAAAGCACATAATTATATCTAATTTAGGTTTCATTATTATGTTAAAATATAAGAATTTTGAACATTTGTTAAAAAGGAAAATATTATCAAAGCACTCAATTGCTTTCTGAATTCAGAAATTCTGTGGCTAAATAAGGTGAACATTTTTAAACAATAGTGTTTCTACTTTATGTGATAACAAAAATAGTCAAACTTGGGAACAAAAGTAGAGGTGTGCAAGGGGCAGGAAAAGGGTAAAAAGGGAGAATTATTTGTCAGTGGATACAGTTTTCTTTTGCATAATAATGGTTTGAGGTTTGTTGCCCAACAATGGGGAGATACTTNGAAGACTATACTATTTGTAAAGTCTTTTTTTAAAGCACAGCCTTACTATTATTTTTATTTGAATAAGTAGAGAAGCATAAATGGAAGGGTGATAAATTGTCCAAAAGTTCAAGTGTTAAATTTTTCCATGTTCTCAAAAGTCATTTCCTTTCTAAGTAAAGACATTTGCTGTGCTTCTTTATATCTTACAGATGTTGGTTCTTATAATACAAAAGCAGTATAAAGTTATTTCTCCTCTTTCAGTAGCTTATCCTTTTGGTCATGAAACATACAACACGTATAGACATCAAGACTGAGTCCACCTTGATCTCTTATAGACAACCATTGTCGATTTCTGTCCTCAGATTTAAAATATCATTAATTGTACAGGAACAGAGTCTCAGTTTATTATGAACATCTCCTTTCAGTTTGGGCATTTGGAATGAAAATTGTCAAATGACAGGTTATGATGCCCTTCAGTTGTTTCCAACATGTTACAGAAAGTCAGAGACAGATTTATCCACTGTGCTCATTCTCTCTTAGTGTGCATCACAATTTTTATTTATGTGACTATATTAATACTTCCAAATTTGAAGGTGATGAATACTATTCACATGCTCATTCTGAGAAGGGAGAGGATTTACTGAAAATATTTCCTTAGGTTTTAGTAGTGGGACTAACAACTAGCTGTTAATGCACTAGACCTAAGACTTTCCCTAACAAAGAACCTTTAATAAAATGAAAGCTGTGTTGTTGACAACGTCCTGTCAGCAAACATTACTGGACACTGTTAAAGACAGAAATCATCAATAATATTGATTTATCATGATCATGTTCAGGGCAGCAAATGTTAAGTACTATTGAATAAAATAATGCCAACAAATTAACCAAAGTTATTGCAACCCACAGAGACCAGGACATTACATTTATCATTGAGTTATGACCACATCTTAGAAGGAGGTCTGTTTCCTCTCTACATGTGCAGCATACATTTTTTTTTAATGAATTAAATAGGATTGTGGAATTGGATTGATTTTTGTCCATGCATTCAGGAACCTGTTTTCCCACACAATAGAAAAACCATTTATTTTCTCCTCCATAGCATTTCTTTAATGCTAGGTAATCTCTGTACCTGTATTGTGAGCTTTGTCTCAAGAGTATACTCCATTATTGGTATATTTAGTCACAGGAGAAAAGCATGCTGAAAGGAGCATAAATCAAAAACATGTACACAAATATTTCAAAAGATTGAATGCTTTGTTCTGTATTTTTACAAAAATTTTAATCTACCAGCATACTGTCATCAACAGTATCCGAGGTAGAAACACACTTGGAAATATGTTCCGCATACAAACAAACGGATGCCCAGTTGAACTTGTGAAAAATCCTTTTTCCTATTTTAACATTGAGAAACAATTCCAGATTTTGTGGAATGTATAAATTGGGGATCAAGAGACCCAACATTTTCTTCTTGTCAAAAGTATTCAATACTTGCCATGCAATACTTTTATTCTCTTTCCAAGTGTGGCTTATTTATTCTTTTCTGTTTAAAACCTTATAGAAAATGATTGAATTGTTTAACAATGTAGCAGGCGTGGACCATTGGTAAGAAAAAAATATGGGAAATGAAAATCCCAGATTTTGTGGTATGGGATTAGATTAGTACACATATAGAGAGCTATCTTAAAACACCAGGTTGCTAAATCGAGAAGTAATCAGAGTGTGTATGACCTGGTTAAAAAACCAGTTTTTAAATTGAATCATCCATACTAGGGAGCAATGAGGAATCTTGAAATCAACTCAGAGAAATAAAAGCCCTGTTTAAGTCAAGATGTGAATATGGTACGAATAGAATTTTCACCTACAGGATTTATTGTTTGCAACTATATAGATCATGAGAATTTAAACTAGTTTCCCTAGTAACAAATAAACACTTACACTCAAGGGAAGCCATCTCCTAAGCTTAAACAATAATGTATATGTGATTTGCCACCAAACAATTTTTGTGTCATATTCTAAAAAAATCATAAATTTGTAAAATATTTCTTAAAAGTGGCTTAATGTCATTGCTTTGTTATCCATTATTTCTACCTATATATCCTTCTATGAAAAAATTTAGACTATGTGTCCCCTCTTTCTGTGATACGATTATTTCTTCAAGTTTTAAATATTTTACTATATAATACTATGCAATTAATGGGTAGGTTACACTCTGAAAATAATTTACTTTTTAAGATATTTTTGATACTTTTTTTTTTTATTATAATTTTGAGATTTTGTTTTGTGTCCTGGACATTATAGCCAGAGTATTTTCACTGAAAAGTCATGGTTGGGATTGAAGCGACAGGAAGTTAAGTACTTTTTGAAAATCCAAGATTAAAAAGCATGACTCACAGTTTGATACTTTTTACAGGAAACAAAAAAGTTTTCTTGTAAGAAAGATGACATGAAAATTGACTGGGGGAGGTGGTGTGGGAAGCAGAAACTAGATTATTTAAAGCCTTTTTTTATTTTGAATTTTGTGTTAAAGGCCTAAATATCCAATTTGTGTCCTAAAAAAGGAAATAGTCTGAAACAACAACAACAACAACAAAAACCCTCAAAGCAACATGTATAGTTAGCATATGAATATACAAATAAAATTGAGTCATGCACATTTTTTCAAAAATATTATGTTTTTAAATTGAAATCCAATGTATTTTTAACATTAAAAAGATATCAAATCATCTCTAAAATGTCCACATTCACATAGAGATGTGTGTACAAAAATGATAACTTTTATCATCTAACAGCTAATATGATTATCACTGCTGTTCTTACTGCTTCTGGTGCTGCTGTTTGTTTTTATCCACCTCGCTTAGACTCACAGTAATTCAGATTTCACCCTTTTCTGATACCATCTTTTGTTCATGTATTTTACTGAAGACTGGAGACTGGCAGAGTGTAATAAACCATGTAGGATTAGACACACATATGCACACATATATGTGTGTATTTCTGTGTATATGTATAGGCTTCCTAGTGGTAAAGAAGCTTCCTGTGGGTTTGATCCATGGATCGGGAAGATCTCCTGGAGGAAGGCATGGCAGCCCACTCCAGTATTCTTGCCTGGAGAATCCCATGGGCGGATGAGCCTGGTGGGCTTCAGTGCATGGGGCCACAGAGAGTTGGACACAACGGAGTACAGCATATATATATATATATATATATGTGTGTGTGTGTGTGTGTTTACTCTCTTGTCAGCCCTCATTTTACTGTACATACATGTTCTGAGTTAATCCCCTCAACAATGGCATGAGGTGGTATTTCCCTCCCTTGGAAAAAGATGCAGTTTTCACTAGTGAAGAGATTTTGTAAGGACAGATGCTTCATCATTGCTACTTTAGCAGCTGGACTGAAAATGGGGAGTTTGTTCATTTCTACTGTTCTTCCCTTAAATTATATTTGAGAGTTTCCTTTACCCTACATTGAACATTATCTCCACTGTGTCTCAATCAAATTTTACCCCTTTCAACTTTGAGATTGTTTAGATTTTTCAAACGGTAATCTTTTGTGGACTCATTGTCCTATATAGAACCATGTAAGTCAATAAAACATAAATTAACTGAAATTTATAAACCATTTCAAATATTTCTTTAATGGACTTATATATATTTTAAGGTAGGAGTCATTTAGATATCTTACCATTTATTCTCTTTTTATTTGAGATTCCAAATTCCCCTGTTTATTCTTAAAATGAGACATGGTGATAATTCTTTGGAAATATAGGTAGGCAGGTATGAACAGAAACTACATTTGAAAATATAACAGAATCAAATGACTGGAAGACTTAGGAAATTTGGACTAAGAGACACAAATACAGTATTTCACTCCCAGACAGACTATGTATTGGGTTGGCCAAAACGTTCGTTGGGTTTTTCCATAACATCTTAAGAAAAAACCCAAATGAACTTTTTGGATAATTCAATATTTATGCATGTGCTTCCCTGATGGCTCAGTGGTAATGAATCTGTCTGCCAATGGAGAAGATGCAAGTTCAATCCATGGGTTGGAAAGGTCCCCTGGAGAAGGAAATGGCAACCTATTCCAGTATTCTTGCCTGGAGAATCCCTTGGACAGAACAACCTGGCAGGATACAATTGAACTTCACTTTTCCTATTAATCAAATAGATTTAAAAATATTGGAGAATGGCATTGAAACATGTATAATATCATGTAAGAAATGAATCGCCAGTCTAGGTTTGATGCAGGATACAGGATGCTTGGGGCTGGTGCACTGGGATGACCCAGAGAGATGGTATGGGGAGGGAGGTAGGAGGCGGGTTCAGGATTGGGAACTCATGTACACCTGTGGCGGATTCATGTTGATGTATGACAAAACCAATACAGTATTATAAAATAAAATAAAGTAAAATTAAAAAAAAATTTGCATTTATAAATATACTTAAGTACTAGTAAGGTTTTCTCAAAATAATAAAGCTCATGATTATATGACCAGAATATTTTCCTAGTCAGTATTCAGAAAGCTTATGGGATTTGTCATTTCCTCCATAGGAGATGCATGGTATTATTTTTCTCTGCATTAAGTGCTATGCCCTGTGACACCAAAAGGAAAGAGCTAAACTTTGGTAAATAATTTTCATGAATATAGAATATTTTTTACTATATGCATCTATCACTTCTTTAGTCATTAAAGTGCAATGGTCAAACTGTGTTTTTAAAGAAGTACATTGATATGCTAAGGAAGGCAAGGTCATTGGCTCATATAAAATGCTCAATGAAAACCAGAGAAGCCAGAAGGAGAGGACAAATATACTGATATAATGATAAAATATCAGTGAACCAAAGTGAAAATAGTTGCAGATATGGTAGATATTAGACAAATGATATAAATAAACACTTCGAATATCAGCTAGAATAGTAATTATAAATACATTCATAACTATAAGACACCTAAAAACCAAGAAAATATACAGGCTATCTCATCACCATAGAAATGATATCTGTCTGGTTTTGGAGACACAGAAATCTAATTATAAATTAAGTCATATAATTGCACAATTAATTAATATACTGATAATAAAGAGCCTCTTTAGAGAACTAAAGTAAACCAGATTCGTAGGTGACTTTTTACTTTAGTATAGTAACTAACTATACAGTTGGACTGCATTATTTAGGATGAACTTGAAACAAATTTTCATTAGATATTAAGATTTTCCCTTTACTTCTCTTTCCCTTATTGTAAATGCAATTTGACAGTAAAACATGTCTTCTCACATCACCTTTAATCATTTTCAGTACACAGAGTCCTTCTTTAGCTGTTCATTTATCTAATGTTACATTTACATAATGCCCAAAACAGAATATATTGTTCTCAAACACAGAATGTTTCCTTATTCCAGTTTAAAGAATCACCTATCTCTCTATATCATCTACCCTTCTGTCTACCTACTTCCTGCTATTAGAGTTCACATTGCTATAATTAGTGATTATTAATGTTATCATTTGGAAGTATTATAGTTTTCTGTAAGATACATGGGATTAGATAAATTTTGAATGAGAATGTGCAGAACATGGGAGTATGGATAATCGGTTTGTCTGTTAGCTTATACTATTAAGATTTATCTTGAGGAACCTTTAGCAGATTACAGTAGATAATTCATGGCTTTGACATTAAGTCTGCACTTTATGTCCTGCTGCACACAGGCAGGGAAGGACATGGGAAACTGCTCAGGCTGCCAGGTGTGGGAGAATCTGCCTGCTTCAGCTTCTCTGGGTGGGAGCCAGGGCTCTCAGGTCCTGTGGATAAATAGGTATTTCTCCTACCAGTGGATTTTCTGTCTGTGAGGGCTTGTCCTTGTCTGTGAGGACTTCCCTCAGTTGGGAAAGTTGGGAAGGAATCCACCTGCAATGCTGGAGACCGCAGTTGGATTCCTGGGTCAGGAAGATCCGCTGCAGAAGGGATAGGCTACCCACTTCAGCATTTTTGGGCTTCCCTGGTGGCTCAGCTGGTAAGGAATCCGTCTGCAATGTGGGACACCTGAGTTTGATTCCTGGGTTGGGAAGATCCCCTGGAGAAGGGAAAGGCTATCCACTCCAGTATTCTGGCCTGGAGAAGTCCATGGACTGAACGGGGGTCCTTGTCTGTGCGGCCATTATGATGTTGACCTAAGAACTTATTTAATTCAGAGGAAGAAGGGCTCAGTTGGCTGCCTTCAGTGGCTAGGATGGACCCAGCTTTCCAGTCTGGGTTTGCTTCTGTTGTTGGGTGGGGAAGTAGTATGCCCTGTCCCTGTGTTGTTCCTTATGCCCTGGGTCCCAAACTGATTTCTGTTCTCTTTACTGCCTTGTAGAGCCCTCCTTTGATCGCCTCTGACATACTTCCAGGAATTATATTAATTGTGGTGCTTAGCAAGGTGAGTTTGCAGCAAAGGATTGTGCCATCTTGCCTGGAACTGAATCTGCTATTTTTCTTGTTGTTGTTGAAGAATACCCAGTTGAAAAGCACCTGTATTTATGTTTATATGTATGTGTGGGCATGTGCACATTTGAACATTTATATCAGGGCATCTTATGCTAAATCACCCATTACTATTGCATTTATATATTTTCTCATGATATTTCCAAGAGTTTTAGGTGTACCTGTGTTGATGAAATGATATTTGGATCAGGAAGGTATCTATCTCTGTGAATGGAAACTTTTAACAAAATATTCTCCTTTCCTGCTCAACACTTTATCTTTAAAAATCATTTTTTTAAAAATCTTGCTCTGAGTTCGACTTCCATCAGTTTGTTTGCCATATAACCTTGAACAGTTTGTTCAACCTCTCCCTGTTTCAGTATATAGTAAGGTATACAGTTCAGGCTTTAGGATCAATGATACCTAGATAAAGACACTCTCCAGTCTCCCTATGTTGGCTGGGTAATGTTGGACAGTAGGATTTACCTCTGCTCATCTCCATTTGTCATGTTTAAATAGAAATTATAATAAAACCCACTAGATAGGTTTTTATGATGTGTGAATATGTGAACATAACAGTTATCTGGTGAATTTTATATATGTTATGTAGATTATATATTAATATATAATATTACCATATAGCAATTATAGAATTATATATATATATATATAAGTTTATCTTAAGATGTATTGCTGGAGAAGGCAATGGCACTCCACTCCAGTACTCTTGCCTGGAAAATCCCATGGACAGAAGAGCCTGGAAGGCTGCCGTCCATGGGGTCGCTAGGAGTCAGAAACGACTTGAGTGACTTCAGTTTCACTTTTCACTGTCATGCATTGGAGGAGGAAATGGCAACCCACTCCAGCGTTCTTGCCTGGAGAATCCCAGGGACGGGGGAGCCTGGTGGGCTGCCGTCTATGGGNATAGTATATAATAACTATGTTCAGATAATACAATTATATTGCTGTTAACAACAAATAATTACTATTAATTTTATTAAACTTGTTTCATTTTACAACATCTCTAATAATTATGATTTGTTGGTCATTGTGTTTTGTCTCTGTATTTATATCAATCTACATAATAATTTCTTCCATAAATATTACTTAAAGAGAGGCTCATGCTTTACTTTTAATCAGCTCTACTTTGCTTTATAAGTGATGCTCATAATTCACAAACTTCTCCTTTGTAATTTCTTTATTCTTTATTTAATTTTGGCAATAAAACTTTTTGCCTTTAACTTTAATAGGCCTGGGGCTTCCCTTGTGGCTCTGCTAGTAAATAATCCACATGGAATGCTGGAAACCTGGGTTTGATCCCTGGGTTGGGAAGATCCCCTGGAAAAGGGAAAGGCTACCCACTCCAGTATTCTGGCCTGGAGAATTCCATGGACTGCATAGTCCATGGAGTTGCAAAAAGTCAGACACGACTGAGCAACTATCACTTTCACTTTCAGGCCCAGCACCTGTGAAGTTTTGCAAAAAAAGAAAAAGACATGTACTCTGGAGCCCAGCTTGGACTCTGCCTTTAGCAGGATTTTATCTCCAGTAGGGGTTACAGGGAAAAAATGAGCATTGCAAATGGTAATTCAGTAAATAGAGCACTAAATTACTGCCATGTAGTAAGCATTATGTTAAAACATTATTTGGTGTATTTCTCAGAAAACTTTCATGGTCAATAATATTATTACTTTCTGTTGAGCACTTACTTGTCTTTTACCATCTCTGTCAACTCCCAAAGAAGCTTTTTTCCTCTTTTTCTCTTTTGTGCTTTCTTTCCCATTTTCCTGAACTTCCTGAGAGCAGGATGCCTATCATTTTGTGTTTTCTATCCTGCTCATACAGCACACTGCCAGGCACATATTTGGTTATATGAGGAAATGAATAAAGTGGCTCTTAAAAATTAGGAAGACACTTTCAGTAGCCTTCCTGGTAGGAATTCCTCACAGAGGTCGTGTTTTATATTCTATAAAATCAAGTTCCTATTGGTGAGACTTCATTTAAATGGAGAGTCAATTTGTATTTTAAAATCATCGGCGCTGAGCTGCCTTATGCAGGAGGATGTTAACGCAGTCAGTTGAGATTGCTGCTTAGTGAGTATTGCGTTTGCTTTTGTAGTTTTCACTAGTAAGGAGAATAGTTGCTGATGAAAAGGGAGGAAAACTACCAAGCGCATTTGAGAATGAATGTGTGTGTGTTGCGTGTGTGTGTTGGTGTGTCTGTCAGCCTAGGAAGAAATATGGGGAAACAGTAGGGTTTGTTGGAGGGTGGAGGGAGTGTCTAGATGGTGACCGTGAATACATGTCAACCTCCTGTTCTGTATCAGTGCTGTCTCTAATTTTCTTGCCTCTTGATTAAATTGTGCCTTTGAGATTGTGTATTCTGACATCATATATTGTATGAAAAGTAAACTAAATTCTTTTTGTAGTTTTTACTTTAGTATCGTATACAATAGGGTAATCAGAAAGTAGCATTGAATTCATCCAAGCCAACGTATTTCCTCTTGCAAGTTTTCCAATAATATCAAAGAGCATATATGAGCAACGCTTTTATTTATTACCAATATGGTAACATCCCAAATGCCTTTATATGTCATGTTTAATTGTAAGTACTAGAAATGTCTATGTCCAGAGGTATTTTTGAAACACACAACTTGAACATTTAACAGCAACAGAAAAAAAATCAGTAAATTATGTTTCAGATATGGAATTCCCACATTAAAAACCACTTACTTAGAGAATAGTAGGGTATTGTTTAAGAAATGATACACTTTGTATTGATAAAGCTCTTTAGTTCTTGAGCTTTCATCATGAGAATATTATTTGTTTAATTTATGGTTATGTTTGCTGCTTTGAAAGCAATTAATTTTGCTTGGAAATTATGGTTTTTGTAATATATGAAAACTTCTAAAGCTGTCAGTCAGGCTGGAAAAAAAAGCATAAAAATCATGAAAAACTTGATGTTAACTATGCACATTTTAGGGAAATTAACAATCTGGAGAGCTCTTTGTAAAATAAGCTGATCAGTCCATAGATTTTAACTGTAAAATATATTCCTGTTTTGCTATTGACAAACCTAGGGAGACAATTACCATTTGTACATTTTAAGTGGGCTCCGCTGCTGAATGATAAACACTGGAAAACTCATTTCTAATATTAGAGATGGCAGAACTTATATAAGGAAAAGCTATTTGAAGCCATTTTATTAGAAAGGCATATTTTTTAAATCTTCCCACCAGTACTTTTTGCTACTTATTTGAAAAAAAGATATTCTCATGTAGCTTGGGGATTGATATTACTGCAGATGAAAAAAATAAATTATTTGATCCTGTATTCTTCAGGGTCACCTGAGAAAATGTATTTTATATTAGATAGTCTTTAAACTGTATGTTTTGAATTTTCCTTCCCTAATGCATGATAGGTCTACTGTGTGTAGACCTAACAGAAGCAGAAGATATTAAGAAGAGGTGGTGAGAATACACAGAAGTACTATACAAAAAAGATCTTCATGACCCAGACAACCACAATGGTGTCATCACCAACCTAGAGCCAGACATCCTGGAATGTGAAGTCTAAGTGGGCCTTAAGGAAGCATCACTACGAACAAAGCTAGTGGAAGTGATGGAATTCCAGTTGAGCTATTTCAAATCCTAAAAGATGATGTTTTTAAAGTGCTGAATTCAATATGCCAGCAAATTTGGAAAACTCAGCAGTGGCCAACATCTGGAAAAGGTCACTTTTCATTCCAATCCCAAAGAAAGACAATGCCAAAGAATAATCAAATTACCATACAATTGCACTCATCTCACACGCTAGCAAAGTAATGCTCAAAATTCTCCAAGCCAGGCTTCAACAGTCTGTGACCCATGAACTTTCAGATATTCAAGCTAGATTTAGAAAAGGTAGAAGAAGCAGAAATCAAATTGCTAACATACGTTGGATCATGGAAAAAGCAAGAGAGTTCCCTAAAAATATCTACTTCTGCTTTATTGACTATGCCAAAGCCTTTGACTGTGTGGATCACTACAAACTGAGGAAAATTCTGAAAGAGCTGGGAATACCAGACCACCTGACCTGCCTCCTGAGAAATCTGTATGCAGGTCAAGAAGCAACAGTTAGAACTGGACATGGAACAACAGATTGGTTCCAAATCAGGAGAAGAGTACATCAAGACTGTATATAGTCACCCTGCTTATTTAACTTACATGCAGAGTACATCATGCAAAATGCTGGGCTGGATAAAGCACAAGCTGGAATCCAGATTGCTGGGAGAAACATCAGTAACCTCAGATATGCAGATGACACCACCCTTATGGCAGAAAGTGAAGAGGAACTAAAGAGCCTCTTGATGAAGGTGAAAGAGGAGAGTGAAAAAGTTGGCTTAAAACTCAACACTCAGAAAACTAAGATCATGGCATCTTGTCCCATCAATTCAAGGCAAATAGATGAGGAAACAATCGAAAACAGTTACAGACTTTATTTTCTTGGTCTCCAAAATCACTGCAGATGGTGACTGCAGCCATGAAATAAAAAGATTGTTGCTCCTCGGAATAAAAGCTATGACCAACCTAAACAGCATATTCAAAAGCAGAGACATTACTTTGCCAACAAAGGTCCATCTAGTCAAAGCTATGGTTTTTCCAGTAGTCATGTATGGATGTGAGAGTTGGACTGTAAAGAAAGCTGAGCGCTGAAGAATTGATGCTTTTGAAATGTGGTGTTGGAGAAGACTCTTGAGAGTCCCTTGGATTGCAAGGAGATCTAACCTGTCCCTCCTAAAGGAAATCAGTCCTGCATATTCATTGGAAGGACTGATGCTGAAGTTGAAACTTCAATTCTTTGACCACCTCATGTGAAGAACTGACTCACTGGAAAAGACCCTGATGCTGGGAAAGATTGAAGGCGGGAGGAGAAGGGGATGCCAGAGAATGAGATGGTTGGATGGCATCACCAAGTCAATGCACATGAGTTTGAGTAAGCTCCAGGAGTTGGTGATGGACAGGGAGGCCTGGCATGCTGCAGTCCATGGGGTCACAAAGAGTAGGACATGACTCAGAGAGTAAACTGACTGACTGCATGTATTATTTCCACAGCTAAAAAACATTATTTCCACTCTTTATACTAAGTTTTCCTACTATTATAAATACCAAGTCATATAATGCAGTGAGTTTTTATTGATATTTTGGTAAGCATTTACTCTAAAGGCATTATCACTTTAGGTAAAACAGAAAAAAAATATATGATGCTGATATATTGTGTATCTTTCTAGAAATATCAACATGGATAGCCATGACTAGGATGAAGACACACTCCCTTTACCTTTGTTGTATTAGGTGTAGAGAGCTCTGGGTGCCAGAGAAGGCAATGGCGACCCACTCCAGTACTCTTGCCTGGAAAATCCCATGGGCGGAGGAGCCCAGTGGGCTGCAGTCCATGGGGTCACTAAGAGTCGGACATGACTGAGCGATTTCACTTTCACTCTTCACTTTCATGCATTGGAGAAGGACATGGCAACCCACTCTAGTGTTCTTGCCTGGAGAATCTCAGGGACGGAGGAGCCTGGTGGGCTGCCGTCTATGGGGTCACACAGAGTCGGATATGACTGAAGTGACTTAGCAGCAGCAGCAGCTCTGGGCGTACTGTGACGTCTGCTGGGTAATTCTTAACGTTTGCTCAGACTGTAGCGCGTAACAGAAACTACCTACAAGGGCTTAGCCAAAAAAGAAGTGATCTTACGCACTTTTCCCCAAAACAGTCGATCAACCTCAGAAGTCTGTGTCATGGCCATCCCAGGATTTAGCTGTATTTTCACTTTTTTACAATGTGCTTGTGACTTTCATCCTCTGCCTCAAGGTGCAAAGGCAGAAATTAAACACACACACAAAGAAACAAACGCGAAACTTTTGGCAAGATTTCAAATGCTCTTCTGTGATTTCCAGTTGCTTTTTAGCAGCCAGAACCTCTTCTAGTGATTCTGGAAGCATTTTGTTCCAGAGATAGTGCTGCCTAAAATTAAACTGGGATTCTGTTCCTAAGAAAGAAAGAGGAATGGACTTCCGGTAGGCACCATGAGTGTCTGTCCAGTCGTTTCAAGAGATTGGCCTTCATCTTTTTAGTCAAAGTTAGATCATTTTATCATTTTTAATTAATCTGAATCTGACCTTACCATAACCCTTATCTGCTCTATACCTAAGGAATGCTCCTTTCCTGTCTCATCCACAATGGAGATGGAGAAGTTTTATATAAAATATAATCTCATTATCATGGAAAAAAGTTTCAACATTAACTAGTATTTTATATTCAGAACATAATATTGTTGAAAAAAATTAGCTTCATATACCAGGAGATTTCTCTTGTGACTCAGTTGTAAGAATCTGCCTACCAGTGTAGGAGATGTGGGTTCCATCCCTGGGTCAGGAAAACCCTCTGGAGAAAGAAAAGGCAATCCACTCTAGTATTCTTGCCTAGGAAATCCCATGGACAGAGGAGCTTGGAGGGCTGCAATCCATGGAGTGGTAAAACTTAGTGACTAAACACCAGACAATCATGTTTTTAAAAATTTCAAATTTTTAAATTGATTGAGTAGAATGATTATTAAAGATGGGTCCATTATTAAAAAGAGAAAATTTTAATTCATTACAGGGCTTAATAATGGCCTGTGGTTTGAGAAGATTCCAGTTTTCTCACCTTCCAATTTTTCTTTCTTCCAGTGGTAGAATCGTGGTAGAGTACTGTTCACCATAGACTCAATGTCTGAAAGCATTAAGATGTTCTCTCACATTTAAAGCAACTGTGACAGGTGTCTGGCAATCATGAGAAATAATGATGTGTAAGACTTTCAGAAATGGCTTGGGCATCAACTGATATCACTTGTCATCTGGAGATTTCATTCCTGCTAAAATGCTCATGAAAATTATAAGACTCAATTTATTTTGCTTGGAGTTATATATAGAGATAATTTCACGTTTAGTAAAATGGTATAAACATATTGAATGTTATGTCAGAAAATGTACTTAAAGGAAACTCAGAAAAAATTCATTTGATTAAAAAAACTATCAGTTATACAATGTGGTGACTAAGATTCCATTTTCGCCACTCATTTATAACCTTACTCTACTTTGCACCCATTTTGGGGGTGATGTATTAAATATTTGGGACTGTGATTATTTTGGTTTAGATACATTAAATTTGAAGAGATGGTAGCCACTCTTGCTCAGATTTTTTAAAAGTTATTTTCATTTTCTAAATTTAAGCCAAACCCGTAAGAGTGGCGTTTAAGTTATTAACATTTCTGAGAATTTCTTTCTTAGCCTAAAGTTTAAATGACTTTCCTTATTTTATTATTCAATTATTATTTAATGAAAGCTGCTTTTACTTTGCCTAAAGCTCTTTCTTTGACCAATATGAAAACACTTTGGTTGTTAAAATGATTTTTACTTCCATGGAGGAATATATTAGTGGCATTTTATTGGCACTGTTTATCTAACCGCATATTGACTTGGATGTTTAAATGCCAGATCACATCATGGGAGTTCTCTTGTGGAGAAGGATGCTATCTAAAACCTCACCAGTTCCAGAAAGTTTATATTTTCATTTAAGGAGCAAACCAAGGCTAAACCCAAGGATCCAGTTCTTTGTTCATTTGTTCCAAATTGTTCTGTTTTCATAGGGAAGGGATTCATATTGTTGGGACCGTGTCAGAGAAAAGAAATGTTGCAGAATCCAGGTTATCTAATTTTTTTTCCTTAAATTTATTTTTTTAATTGAAGGAAAATTGCTTTGCAAAGTTGTGTTGGTTTCTGCCATGCAACAGCATGAATCAGCCGTAATTATACATATATACTCTCTCTCTTGAGCCTCCCGCCCCTCTTCAACTCACCCCTCCAGGCCATTACAGAGTGCCAGGCTGGGCTCCCCGTGTTTACACTGCAGCTTCCTGCTGGTTGTCTACTTTATACATGGTTGTGTATATATGTCAGTGTTACTTTCTCCATTCATCCCACCCTCTCCTTCTCCTGGGATGATCTTAAATTCTTAACCTCAACTTTTTGGGATCCTCTAAATTTCTGTGGATGGATTTTTAAGATATTTTGCCTGTCAGTTCTGACAAGGGAACCCATTTTGGATCCACACTGGTGCTCTTTTGAGTAAAATTTCTGTCCTTGTAATTTTATTGTCAAAAGAATTTGAGCCACAGTGATTAAGAATGACAGATCCAGACAGAGTCCCTCCATCAGTGAGAGGCAGAACCAGAACTCAAAAGATCTGAGTTTCTGTGTGGGACATTCCCTATTAACCATACAATCTGTCATCTGAAGCTTATGCTTCTCTGGCAAAGGAATATTATTTTTCTTTTCCCCTGAAATGCCATGGATATCTGTGGGTTTTGGACAAGTTTGCAAGCTAGTACTACATATAATAAAAAGGAGAAAAAAAAATATCTCAGAGAGGAAAACAAAGTGAATGAAAATCATTTGTTGGGACAGTGTGTGTTTGTGACACCTATTGTATAAAATGGTACTTGACACGCTTTCCATATTTTCCTGAGTGAAACTTTTGCTGTTCCCCTAGCTTAATTCCCCAGGGATGCTTGGTCATCAGGCTGGCCAACACACCTAGTGACAGACAAGGAATTTTCCAAGGGAGCAAAGAGGATCCTTATCCATTGATATCCACTAGAGGTTTGGAAATCGTCAAGGAAGCAGATGTTCTATACACAAAAAACACCCCCAAATGCTCACCCTCTTTGTCTGCTATGAATAGTCTGCTTCACTTTCCATCAGAAAGTGAGTCTCAAAGCAGGATATATCTAGGAATATCTGAACAGATCTTAGCACTTTGCTCTTATAAACCATGCCATATACATTTCCATCCAGCCCTCCAAACTTTTCATGCAGTTGGCATGCAGTCAGCATTCATCTCATGCAAGTAGGGGAAACAAGTAAATGGATAGACACATATTAAAGCCTACTCACTGGCAGTATAAATCACTTGTTACTTTGGATTTTAATACATAAACTATCCCTTCAAGCTAGATGCTTTGCTAAATAATTATCAACTTCACTTGAGTTGTATATCCTGAAAAGAAATGGTTTTCCAGAGCTTTTCCAATGTGGGCTTGCCTGAAAAAGCAACAGAAAATCCTGTTTAGAGGCCTTATTGCCTTGGTTCCTCTTCCTGTGTTTCCAGTTATTCAGGCCCTGTTCTCCACTGCTTTGTCATTTAAATCTGCAGCTGACATGACTAGTGGGGATGGGATATTTTCCTGTGCAGCACACATGTGCCTTTTTAGACTGCACTATATGTGGCTTTCTAGAGCGGAATTAAGTCCTTCATTTCCTTTCACATTTTTGATAGACTCCGGGAAAAACATATTGAACATAAATTGCTCTATAAAGTGTAACTTCTTTAATTTTCAAAAAGTTTTAGAGAAAATGATTCATGGTTGAGATCCACTGCTCTATATTATGTAATAGCTAAAATTCAGTTCAGCAATCTCTGTACAAACAATGAAGAGATTTCAACACAAATTTGATAATACAGAAGACAAAATTTGGGTTGTTGTGTTAGCAAGATTGGACTGCTGAAACAAAACGCCATAGATTGGATGGCTTGAGAGACAGGTGTTTATTTCTCACTGTTCTGGAGGTTGCAAAGTCCTAAATCAAGGTGCTGGCAGGTTTGGGTCCTGCGTGTGTGTTCATCGCTCTTTGCGACCCCATGGTCTGTAGCCCACCAGGCTCCTCTGTCCATGGAATTCTCCAGGCAAGAATACTAGAGTGGCTTAGCATTTCCTTCTCCAGAGAATCTTCCTAATGTAGGGGTGAAGCTCAGGTCTCTTGCATTGTAGGCAGATTCTTTACCATCTGAGGCCCCAGGGAAGCCCCCCAAATTGTTTCTTGTGTTAGTTGCGGCATGTAGATTTTCTAGTTGTATCGCCTAGGCTTAGTTGCTACACAATATGTGGGACCTTATTTCCCTGACCAGGAATCAAACCCATGTCCCCTGCATTGTGAGAGCCCTTTTTCTGACTCAGAGAAGGAAACTTTCTTAATGTATCTTGAAATGGCAGAGAGCAAGAGAGCTCTGCCTTGTCTTCCTCCTCTTATAAGGCACAAATTTTATGCTGTGCGTCCCACACTTCTGATCTAAGCCTTATTACCTCCCAAAGGTCCTACCTTCACACAGCAATGTGTTGAGGGTCAAAACTGGAACACAGGAATGGATAGGGGGATGCACAAGTATTCAGTCCATACCAGGCTATTACCGAATTTCAAGTCAGTCTCTTCAGGTGCTTTATATTGGGTAGGCCCAGAAGTTCATTTGGAAGATGAACTTATGGAAAGATCTTATGGAAAAGCTCATTTCTATAAGATAGAAATGAATGAACTTTTGGCCATAAGTTCACACTCAGTTGCATTCGACTCTTGGCGACCCTATGGACTGTAGCCCGCCAGGCTCCTCTGTCCATGGGATTTTCCAGGCAAGAATACTGGAGTGGGTTGTCATTTCCTCCTCCAGCGGCTCTTCCTGACCCATGGGTTGAACCCATGTCTCCTTCAGGTCTTACATTGGCAGGTGGATTCTTTACCACTGAGCACCTGGGAAGCCCTACTTTTTGCCAACTCAGTGTAATGATAGCATTCTTTATTAAATGCTGATCTTCCCTGGCAACTCAGATGGTAAAGCGTCTGCCTACAATGTGGGAGACCCAGGTGTGATCACTGGGTCGGGAAGATCGCCTGGAGAAGGAAATGGCAACCCACTCCAGTATTCTTGCCTGGAAAAGCCCATGGACCGAGGAGCCTGGTAGGCTACAGTCCATGGGGTTGCAAAGAGTCAGACACGACTGAGTGATTTTCAAAGGGAGAATGTAAGTCATATTGTTCACCTGTGAGTTGTTTGTAATCTACTAAACAATTATTTTATATATGGTATTTTTCCAGCTCTCTATCACAGTACTCGTAGGCACATACTTCACTCTACAGGCTGACAGACTTTCATATGAACAGACTTTAATATGGCCCATGGCCGCTCACCTCCTGGTGTTCACACCTTCTTCTCAGGTGTGGGTAGAACCTGTGACTTGTTTTTCATCACTAGCATAGTATTAAGATGATGTGATGGATATAAGATGCTGCTGTGAGCAGTCTTAGTTTCTTTTCCTGTCTGGTTTTGAAGAAGTAGAGTGATGTTAATCTTATACCACGTGGAAATAACTTCAGCCTGAGGGAACTTGGATTGGCGCCCTCCCCATCTGAGCCCCTCATCACCCCAGCAGTGGCTGCCACCTGCTTGCAGCTTAGATGCGAGCCCAGCCAAACCAGCTCAGAACCCTGACCCATGCAAACTGCTGAGAGATGGGTGTTGTTGCACGCTGTTGGATTTGTGGTGATGGTTATGCAGCAGTAAGAAACTAATATATATGGTGTTTATTATACCCGTTTTCAGTAGAAGAAACTCACCCAACAGCTAGACAGCACACCCAAGAAAAAGATGAGTAAATTGATTTAAAAATAAGAATCTCCATCCAACCTCAGGCTAAAACATTTATCAGTCAATCAGTGTTAGTTGCTCAGTCGTGTCTGACTCTGCGACCCCCATGGACTGTAGCCCACCAGGCTCGTCTGTCCATGGGATTCTCCAGGCAAGAATACTGGAGCGGGTTGTGATTCCCTTCTCCAGGGGATCTTCCCGACCCAGGGATCAAACCTGGGTTTCCCAAATTGAGGGCAGATTCACTACTGTCTGTCCACAGGGAAGCCCTAAAACGTTTGTAGTCTGTCACAGTTACTATTTCCCTTCAACCCTGATTGCCTCCAGGTGGCGGAATGCTGCCCTTTTGGGGCAATATTGTCTTTAATTTACTTGAGTGGGCGGAAATAGTCTTATATTTTCAGCAGCATCAACATGTGCTTTCTGAGAAGAAGTTCTCCCTCTGGGGAAAGGGATAACAGAAGCACAGTCAAGAACCCCAAAGGGCTGTTCAGATCAACAGCCAACCGAGATCCAATCACTGGTCCCTTCCCCCTGCCTGGCCTCGCCGCCCCCTCCCCAAACCCCACCCACACTCCTGCCCACCCTACAGAGAGAGCGTGGATGCTGGAACCCATCCGTGGTAATAAGAACCACGTATTAACATTTAACTGCATGAATATACTTAGATAACACAATAACCTGCACACATATTTATAGACTTAAGACAGGTGTTCTATTCTAGACCTCCTAGGACAGGGGTGGGGGGGCAGTGGGTAGCTTTATGTCATAAATAGAATGGCACTGGCGATGCAGTTTTCAGATAACATGCCTCCTTGTGATTCAGCAGTTCTTAGAGAGAGAGTCAACCTGTAGAGAGTATAACGTGTCATTTTTTTTCAACAAAAAAATTTTATGCTTCAAATTGATCATTATGCTCATCTGTATAGCACATTTTAGTATATGAGGTTCTTGACAAAGAAAAACAAGTGCATTGTTCTTCCTTTCCTTAAATAGCGTCTCTCCTTGTGCTGAACTGCTACATAATTTCTGGTTAAGTGTCTTTATTATTCCTCCTGAGTGTAGTATTATCATCCAGGTGGGGTAAGGGTAATTCTTCAGTTCCTGATGGTCTACAGGTCAGCCAGCATCTCTAGAAGGATGGGCATTATAAAAGCAAAAACTTCAGTAATTCAAGATGTTTTACAACCTACTGCATAATTATGTCTTCAAATATTTATAAAGACCAGAATCATTGCTATAAAACATATGCAGGGATGATTAATGATTCTGCTTTCACATCACTGCTGAAGACAAAAGCAAGGCTTCTTTCTGTAGATGCTGGGTATTCATTATCAATCACAAAACTATCAACCAGGCTGAGGATAAGGGTAGAAATGAAGGAGAGAATGCAAAGGGAAGAGAAAAGCTTATTCTGCTTGCCTCTTTCCGGCCAAGTCCTTATATTCTTTGAACATCTGTCACACTAAATCAAAGATGATGGGTGCAGTAGCAATTGTTTCTATTTGGGTCACATCGGGGAAGGTTCTGGTTCTTTCTAGCAAAATCTTGATATCTTGCTGTGATTCCTGTTCTCCGAAGTGTCTTCTGAGGAATCTGTGCTGCATAATAACTATATGCAAAAAATCGAAACATATGGCACAGAAAACTAATTACTGTATCAATATTTCACTCTGTTGTCAGTGATGGAATCTTTGTGGCAATTCTACAACTGTAGCTAAAAAGTAATGCCAGTGTGTTAAATACTGTCACTAGCGATGTGCCTCCTACACCTCGCTTAGTCTTAAGTCACGTCTTACAGAGTTGTGCACTTGTTGTGTTTATGAAATAGTGTAACCTCTAGAGGGGTGCTAACTGACCCCTTAAACAGTCATTCTCCATCATGATTGAGCATAATTAGGAGCCATATGCTCCCACAGTTTGCACACCATGGATATAACAAAATAAAACCTGCTCAACATTCAGCCTCTCAATGAAAAATATTAGTTGACAATGTAAGTGTATAAAAGTGAAAGTGAATGTCACTCTGTCATGTCTGACTCTTTGTGATCCTATGGACTATACAGTCCATGGAATTCTCCAGGCCAGAATACTGGAGTGGGTAGCCTTTCCCTTCTCCAGGGGATCTTCCCAACCTAGAGATTGAACCCACATCTCCTGCATTGCTGGTGGATTCTTTACCAGCTGAGCCACCAGGGAAGCCCAAGAATACTGGAGTGTGTAGCCTATCCCTTCTCCAGCGAATCTTCGTGACTCAGGAATCCAACTGGGGTCTCGGGCATTGCAGGAGAATTCTTTAGCAGCTGAGGTACCAGGAAAGCTCAACATCCAGGCTTTCAATGAAAAATATTAGTTGACAATGTAAGGGTATACTCATCACTCAAAACTGTTAGGAAGACAGACAGTCAAAGTGTGGGTGCAAATGAATATTGAGTGGTTGGTGGTGATGATATGGTGGAGAAGCTGTTGGCATTTTTTGAGGAATCACTGTGTAGTAGACAGTGTTTTAATTGACTTTAGCAAAGATGATCTCATTAAAAATTTTAAAGAGTCTACTAGGCAGGTATTTTTACAAACATCTATAGGTGGGGAAATTCAAACAAGGGGATTTGTATGTCTTCAAGTCAGTCTACCACTGGATTAAAACTGTAGGACTTAAATACATTGACCAGATTCCGTGCACTAAACAATACTGTGCTGCTTTCATCCAACTTGAGTGACTACTTATCTGCAACGCAGCATATTTTATTCCATGGAGAGAAAATTTATCATAGGTCATAACTGTCACAATTTAGACAGAATAATAACAATACACTTAAATTTTGATCCAGAAATTTCGTTGGTGGGCATTTTTCCAACAGACATATCGAGATATTTATAAGTCTTTGTGGCATATGGATATATGTACAAAAGTCTTTGTGACATGATCATAGTAAAAGACTGGAGACAATGGATAATTCTCTCCCTAGTTTGGCAGATAGATAATTATGATAAGTCAGTCTAATGAAGTACAACATGCTAAAGCCATTCAGAAGAATAAGATAAATGTGTCTATTCAGATATGGTGAAATTACTGTGATATATACTTGGAGTCAAAAGTTAAGATGTAAAACAATGCTATGTACATTTAAGATAGATGAAAAATAGCATATGAATAAGATCTTTGCATTGTATTGTTCAGTTGCTAAAATGTGTCTGGCTCTTTGTGACCCATGGATTGCAGCACACCTAGCTTCCCTGTTCTTCAGTATCTCCGGCAGCTTGCTCAGACTTACATCAATTGAGTCAGTGAAGGTATCCAGCCAGCTCATTCTCTGTCACCTCCTCTCTTCCTGCCCTCAGTCTTTCCCAGAATCAGCTTTTCTTTTTAAACAATAAGTGGACTCTGTATCAGGTGGCCAAAGTATTAGACTTTCAGTTTCAACCTCAATCCTTCCAAATAATCTTCAGGACTGATATCATTTAGGATTGACTGGTTCCATCTCCTTGAAGTCTGAGGGATTCTAAAGAGTCTTCTCCAGCACCACAATTCAAAAGCATCAATTCTTCAACAGCACTCAGCCTTCTTTATGGTCCAAATGCACACCTAACTACTGGAAAAACCATGGCTTTGACTAGGGAGATCTTTGTAAAGGAATTCAGAGTTTTAGTGTTTAGGATGGAAGGAAGATTGACTGTCATATTAATTTGCTTTGGAATTCCTTGCATAAGCAAAATGTAGCATCATGAAGATAAAGTAGGGAGGTAAAGGGTAAATTGGAAAATAAGTAACAGAACAAGTGCCAAATTCACCTGCAATGAATTATTCTATTTGCCCAAGGGTGAGCTCTGTCTCCTCACCTTGGAGCTCATGCTCTCTGTTAGAACAAAGGTTGGCAGGGCATATTTCAGGAAATCGTTGCAGGACATGTTTGAGGAAGTTGTAGGAAAGTGGGATAAAAAGGTAGCTCAGTAGAATTCTGCCAATCAGCCAGTTCCTCATGGAACACTTTATCCTTCACCGATTTTCTGCTGCAGCTCTTAGAAGCTCTCAATTCTATTTCACTCCAAGGATTGAAGTACTTCATTGTCATGTCAAGGGCAGAAAAAGAAGGAAGTTGTCTGATACATGACACTGCTGGATAGTGGCAGAAATGGAATAAAACTATGGGTTTCCTTATGTAAAATCACTTCTTTTTGACACTATATAGATAGGAGAAGGCAGGTTTCACATCTCTGAATGGGATGAGGAGAAAACAGGGAGAGACGGAAGCAGTTACTTGCACACAAGCAAGTGAAGCTCTGACTGGATGTGACTCCATGATCCCCATGGAATTTCCTGGACATAAAACTGCTTTCACAGAAAACACAACCCTCACTAAAGCTGCCCCAGGACTTTGGTACTTGGTGCTCTTTGAAGGTCCATGAATGAAATGTGGTATGTTTCCCAGGGCAAAGAGGCCACCTACCACAGTGACAGGCTCTGGTGTTGATGGTCAGAAATAAGCTGGAGGACACTTTCCAAGTCTTTGCTGAGCTGCCCCAGGAAGGGCACCTTTCAGAAAGATGGCCGCTTGCTTCCACTTCTATAAGCTTCCTAACCTGGGTTGACAAATTTCCTCTTGGGAACGGTGTAAGATACATAACTGGGACTTCATGTTTCAAAAGGCAGAATGTGACTAAAATTGTCCCTGTAAAGACACGCCCCTCCACTTTCTCTCCCCTCATCTTCTAATACTGACAGTGAGTTGCATATCACATGTACACATATGCATGCACCCGTGTATGTATTCATGTATTTGTAAGTATGTATTTGCAAAGAAGCATTGAGTCTAGAGTCATAAGTTCTTTTGTTTCTAGTTACCACCATCTTCTTCCATCACAGAGAATTTACTGAATTAAAAAAAAAAAATTACTGAATGTTTTAACAGAAAAACATTATCTGTATTTGAAGATCTGGGGGTAGTTGCATCGTTCTCATCAGCACACGCTGTCACTTCAGTCATGTCCGACTCTTTGTGATCCCATTGACTGTAGCCCATGAGACTCCTCTCTCCTTGGGATTGTTCATGCAGGAATACTGGTTTTGTGATCCCATTGACTGTAGCCCATGAGACTCCTCTCTCCTTGGGATTGTTCATGCAGGAATACTGGAGTGGGCTGCCATTGCATTATCCATCTTATAAGCACAGCTATTAGCTATTTAGGCTTCCCTAGTGGCTCAGTGGCAAACAACCTGCCTGTCAAACAGGAGATGTGAGTTTGATCCCTGGGTCAGTGAGACCTCCCTAGAGAAGGAAATGACAACCTGCTCCAGTATTCTTGCCTAGGAAATTCCACAGACCGAGGAGCCTGGAGGGCTATAGTCCATGGTTGCAAAGAGTTTGACACAACTTAGCAACTAAACAACAGTAGCAATAGCTATTCAGTGAAGGTTATATACTTTTGTTTCGCTCTGTCTCTCCCTCCTGATGCCTTTAGGATATCTTCAGTTCAGTCAGTTCACTGCTCAGTTGTGTCCAACTCTGCGACCTTATGAATTGCAGCACAGCAGGCCTCCCTGTCCATCACCAACTCCCAGAGTTTACTCAGACTCACGTCCATCGAGTTGGTGATGCCATCCAGCCATCTCATCCTCTGTCATCCCCTTCTCCTCCTGCCCCCAATCCCTCCCAGCATCAGAGTCTTTTCCAATGAGTCAACCTTTACATGAGGTGGCCAAAGTACTGGAGTTTCAGCTTTAGCATCACTCCTTCCAAAGAACACCCAGGACTGCTCTCCTTTAGAATGGACCGGTTGGATCTCCTTGCAGTCCAAGGAACTCTCAAGAGTCTTCTCCAACACCACAGTTCAAAAGCATCAATTCTTTGGCACTCAGCATTCTTCACACTCCAACTCTCACATCCATACATGACCACTGGAAAAACCATAGCCTTGACTAGACAGACTTTAGTCGGCAAAGTAATGTCTCTGCTTTTGAATATGCTATCTAGGTTGGTCATAACTTTCCTTCCAAGGAGTAAGTGTCTTTTAATTTCATGGCTGCAGTGATTTTGGAGCCCAAAAAGATAAAGTCTGGCACTGTTTCTACTGTTTCCCCATCTATTTCCCATGAAGTGATGGGACCAGATACCATGATCTTCGTTTTCTGAATGTTGAGCTTTAAGCCAACTTTTTCACTCTCCTCTTTCACTTTCATGAAGAGGCCTTTTAGTTCCTCTTCACTTTCTGCCATAAGGGTTGTGTCATCTGCATATCTGAGGTTATTGATATTTGTCCCAGCAATCTTGATCCCAGCTTGTGCTTCTTCCAACCCAGCGCTTCCCATGATGTACTCTGCATAGAAGTTAAATAAGCAGGGTGACAATATATAGCCTTGATATACTCCTTTTCCTATTTGGAGAAAGTCTGTTGTTCCATGTCCAGTTCTAACTGTTGCTTCCTGACCTGCATACAGGTTTCTCAAGAGGCAGGTCAGGTGCTCTGGTATTCCCATCTCTTTCACAATTTCCCACAGTTTATTGTGATCCACACAGTCAAAGGCTTTGGCATAGTCAATAAAGTAGAAATAGATGTTTTTCTGAAACTCTCTTGCTTTTTCAATGATCGAGCAGATGTTAGGATATCTTCGGTACCCTAACTAACTTTGTAGATGGATGCCATTGAAGGTCTGGCAAACCTGAACATGTTGCTGTAATGTGCTGTTGAGGATGACACTTCTATAAATATTCTAAATAATCTAGAAAAGCAAAAATTCTAAAAAAAAAATTTGTGAATCAAAATATGACCATAGGCTGTGTCTGTGAACAGAAAGAAAAAAATCAAATTAAGAAAAAGAGAAAAGAAGCTTGTCTACTGCTTTCATGCCTCCCTATAGGGTACTGCCTCCAAGATCCAAAGTCAGGCTAATAAAACCCATGCTTGTAAATGACATTATAGGTTAAATGGACTGGCCTGGAAATATCTCTACCATTTGTAAAAAAAAATTAAAAAAAATTTCATGGTGAATATGTAATCTAAATACGAAACAACTGAAAGATCTTTTGAGCTAGAAACTACCAATCATTTAGGACTGCCTGTACTTATTTTTTTTTAACTGTTTAAACCCCATTTTCTGTTTTTGTTATATCTTGGTGTTTTGACATAATATAGAAAATATATAGAATCAATAGCTTAAGTCCATAATATTTCATTTCTATTGATGGTGGTTTAGTCACTAAATCATGTCCAACTCTTGCAACCCCATGGATTGTAGCCTGCCAGGCTCCTCTGTCCATGGGATTTAATTTTCTTGATAGCTCCAATTAATTCTGTTTCTCTTTTTCCATTTGAAATATAAACTGTGAAGTTATTTACTATAAGAGTCTTTGAGTAAAATATTATACAATTTAACTTGGAAAATCTTATAAAGTGAATTGTGTGTTTTAAAATATTATTCATATAATTTTGCATTAATATTTAATGCGTATTATTTAATGATATGTTATTCTGACCAGAGGGACTTTCTTAGTATATTATTGCCTCTATTATATTTCATAGAACTGCCAATTTTCAAATAGATCTGCACATACACATGATCAAGAGGACTAAACATTTTATTAACATTATTGAGTCTGACAGGGGAAGCATTCTCTTTTAATAAAACAGTATTTAGAATAGAAGTTACTACAGGCTAAATCAATATTAAATCTTTCAACAGAATCAGTTCAGTAACAATATAAATTCGCAGTCAACCTCTTTCTCTGCTGACAGAAACCAGAGCAATCAGCTATGTCTTATCAAAGGTAACTTTCTAAATTACTCAGATCATGAGCTTTGCTTGAATGCATTTTTGCCTGTAAGTAGCTAAATCATCTCCTATCCAGATTAATTATCACTGATAATGAATTCTCAGCTGCTGCTTCACTGAAGAATTTAAAGAGTTTATAAGAACAGGAGAAGCATCTACCAATCATGTTCTATTAAAAAATAAAAAACACCGTCAAAAAATACTTTCATTCTGCACCATGACAGGTAGAGGCACTTGCTCTATTAAGAGGATAGTATTATGAATATATGTGTTTTATTCTTTACTAAATTTTTCAATATAGCAGTGAAATATGGAGAATTTACAAAGTGGCACAAATTAATCTGAAAGGTCTCTAATAACTAACCTCTGCATGAAGGCAGATATAAAGGTATAGCAACAGTGACACCTTTTCTAGCTTTTCACACAAACATCTTTCTTTGAAACTTAGCTAATATGCAGAAGTTAAAAGCTTTTGCCACTTGTGCAATAATACATTGTTTTTCTTAGAATGTAGAAATCTCTTTTTTATTTATTTATTTAATTTTTATTTTAACTTTAGTTTACTTTACAATACTGTATTGGTTTTGCCATCCACCACGGGTGTACATGCGTTCCCAAACATGAACGCCCTCCCACCTTCCACCCCATAACATCTCTCTGGGTCATCCCCACGCACCAGACCCAAGCATCCTGCATCCTGCATCGGACAGACATATTTGGTTTTTTAATCTCGCTTTTCCCATTAAACTCTGAATTTAAAAATGGAAAACTTATTATCTCTCAAACATTACATTTGAAAGATATCTTCAGAGGCTATGAACTGGGTCCCATAAAGTAAATGAAGTTTTAAAATTTCCCTAGAGAATCAAGAGGTAAAGCGGCAGTAGGTATACAAAAACTATATACATTCTTTCAACAGTAATCTCATTACCTTTTGAAAACATTAATTTATTTATTTTAATTGGAGGTTAATTACTTTACAATTTTTGTTTTCATTTCGGTTGGTACTTCCATGGAAACTGCTCAGTAACTGTTGCTCTTTCTCTTACCACTGCTTCATTATTTCACACCTGGAGGATAGTTATCTTTCTCCTATCTTCTTCCCACTTTTTAGTCTTTTCTCTTGTCATTATTAACAAATCGATTTTGCCTATTATTCCGATTTATCTTGTGACTTCCTATTTTAGAGGAAAACTTTAAGAGGTGTCATTTTCTAGAGAGAAACTCCGAGTCGCTAGAATTTGTAATCAAAATATTTACAAAACTTAATTCTCATCTTAGTTTTCTGAATGTTGAGCTTTAAGCCAACTTTTTCACTCTCCTCTTTCACTTTCATCAAGAGGCCTTTTAGTTCCTCTTCACTTTCTTCCATAAGGGTGGTGTTATCTACATATCTGAGGTTATTGATGTTTCTCCTGGCAATCTGGATTCCAGCTTGTGCCTCTTCCAGCCCAGCATTTCTCATGATGTAGTCTGCATAGAAGTTAAATAAGCAGGGTGACAATATACAGCCTTGACGTACTCCTTATCCTATTTGGAACCAGTCTGTTGTTCCATGTCAGGTTCTAACTGTTGCTTCCTGATCAGCAGTGCCCACAGGACTGGAAAAGGTCAGCTTTCATTCCAATCCCAAAGAAAGGCAATGCCAAAGAATGCTCAAACTACCACACAATTGCACTCATCTCACACACTAATAAAGTGATGCTCAAAATTCTCCAGCCAGGCTTCAGCAATATGTGAACTGTGAACTTCCAGATGTTCAAGCTGGTTTTAGAAAAGGCAGAGGAACCAGAGATCAAATTGCCAACATCCGCTGGATCATGGAAAAAGCAAGAGACTTTCAGAAAAACATCTATTTCTGTTTATTGACTATGCCAAAGCTTTTGTCTGTGTGTATCACAATAAACTGTGGAAAATTGTGAAAGAGATGGGAATACTAGACCACCTGACCTGCCTCATGACAAACCTATATGCAGGTCAGGAAGCAACAGTTAGAACTGGACATGGAACAACAGACTAGCTCCAAATAGGAAAAGGAGAACATCAAGGCTATATATTGTCACCCTGCTTATTTAACTTCTATGCAGAGTACATCATGAGAAATGCTGGACTGGAAGAAGCACAAGCTGGAATCAAGATTGCTGGGACAAATATCAATAACCNGTATGGATGTGAGAGTTGGAGTGTGAAGAAAGCTGAGTGCCAAAGAATTGATGCTTTTGAACTGTGGTGTTGGAGAAGACTCTTGAGAGTCCCTTGGACTGCAAGGAGATCCAATCGGTCCATTCTAAAGGAGAGCAGTCCTGGGTCTTCTTTGGAAGGAGTGATGCTAAAGCTGAAACTCCAGTACTTTGGCCACCTCATGCAAAGAGTTGACTCATTGGAAAAGACTCTGATGCTGGGAGGGATTGGGGGCAGGAGGAGAAGGGGATGACAGAGGATGAGATGGCTGGATGGCATCACCAACTCGATGGACGTGAGTTTGAGTAAACTCCAGGAGTTGGTGATGGACAGGGAGGCCTGGCATGCTGCATTCCATGGGGTCAGAAAGAGTCGGACATGACTGAGCAACTGAACTGGCTGACTGACTGACTGACCTGCATATAGGATTCTCAAGAGGCAGGTCAGGTGGTCTAATATTCCCATCACTTTCACAGTTTTCCACAGTTTATTGTGATCCATACAGTTAAAGGCTTTGGCATAGTCAATAAAGCAGAAATAGATGTTTTTTCTGGAAGTCTCTTGCTTTTTCGATGATCCAGTGGATATTGGCATTTCGATCTCTGGTTCCTCTGCCTTTTCTAAAACTAGCTTGGACATTTGGAAGTTCATGGTTTACATACTGCTGAAGCCTGGCTTGGAGAATTTTGAGCATTACTTTACTAGTGTGTGAGATGAGTGCAATTGTGTGGTAGTTTGAGCATTCTTTGGCATTGCCTTTCTTTGGGATTGGAATGAAAACTGAACTTTTCCAGTCCTGTGGCCACTGCTGAGTTTCCAAATTTGGTGGCATATTGAGTGCAGCACTTTCACAGCATCATCTTCCAGGATTTGAAATAGCTCAACTGGAAATCCATCACCTCCACTAGCTTTGTTTGTAGTGATGCTTTCTAAGGCCCACTTGACTTCACATTCCAGGATGTCTGGCTCTAGGTTCTCATCTGGTCTCCTTTCTCCAGGTACACTTGTCCAGCTATTCAGTTCTTTTTAACTTAATAAATAATGTGAAGCAGTACTTGGAGACAGGTATTGACAATTCAGAAGCAAGTAGGGCAAGTTCCTCGTTCTTGAGAAACATGAGTCACATTTGAATCACAGGAATCACATTTGAAACAGAAATTCAGACTCTGGTGGAAGCAGAGAAGAAGGGCATGACACTCCTGAAACAGATGCATGCATTCACCATCTGTGATAACCTGATCAAGTTCTCTGATTAGAAGATATGGACATGGGGGAAGGCAAGTTGGGGGTTGCTAACCAGATGCAGGGTATCCTATGTGACTATCCTGGGGAGCAAATTTGGCTTTCCCTGTTTGCTCATGAGTTAGAAGCAGAGGAGGCAGGGACAAGGAAGAAAAGGGGGCAAAACAGGGTAGCTGGCCATTGTTGATCAAGCTCTGATCTTTCTGGGACAATTGCTGCTGAAGTCACAGATTGGTTTGCCAGGCTCCCTGCTACCACATTATGATCAGAGTTCTCTTTGTCCTGTATGACCTCTCAGTTGCCTGTTTGTGTATTTACACTCCCAGACTTGAGCATAAGGACATTGACAATATAATACTCATTATGTATTCCTCTTGTCATATTGTAAATATTTAACAACCACAACAAAAACTGTATGAAATAATTAATGCATAATTCTTTAATTGTTTGACTGACTGTATTAGTATTGGGTCCTTAACAAACATATCCTAATTAATGTTTCCAGGAGAGTCACAAATTAGTCTCTGTATTAAAAATTAATAATATTTTGTCAGGTTAATGTGGAAACGTTTTCAGTTTTACAGGGATCATGTATGAAATTGTAATAATTTAAAGGACATTTGTTTTATTCTGGTCCCTAAAGAATGATGTTGATATGGATGAGGTTTTATAATGGGTCAGTAGCTGTTCCCCAGCTGTATCATCTTAATAACAAGTCTTCAATATGGTTAGTTTATTAATTTTTCTCAGGTGCAGGCTTATGATATTCATAATAATTATAGGGATAATTTAGAAACTTAAGTGTAAATATGTGTTAAATGGATAAGTATTACACTTGTCAGTGTTGATTGGACATTCACATTCCAGCCTTGTCTCTCTTCCTGCAAGAAATCAAATTAAGTCAAAATAAAATCAGAAGTTGCCTTTAGAGAGCATGTTGCTAGATCCCATAAGGCTGTGTGCCTGGCTTCTTGGGCTTTCCAAGTGGCACTAATGAAGAACTCGCCTGCCAATGCAGGAGACTTAAGTGACCTAGGTTCGATCCCTGGATTGGGAAAATCCCCTGGAGAAGGGAATGGCAACCCACTCCAGTATTCTTGCCTGGAGAATCCCATGGACAGAGGAGCCTGGTGGGCTACGGTCCATAGGGTCATGGTTCAGGCAGGATTGAAGCGGCTTTGCATGCATGGCTCAAATATGTTTCATGGCTGTAAGATAGTCTGATGAACTTATCTCTAAATGGACAATATTTTCCTTCAGCTCTCTGAAGGAAGTACACTTCTTTCTTGGCTGTGCTTTTAAGTTCAACATTTGCTTAAATGATTTTCCTTATACAGTATACTCACTTACAGTTTATTTTTGTCAAAATTTTTCTTAGGCTAAATTGCCTCCTTCCTCTGTTGGAAGTTTTGGCTTTGCCACTTGTTCCATTCCTTTTGTGTTCTGTTGTTGCTGAAGTCAGGGAGGAATTCATCGTGGCTCTCTCCATGAGTCAGGTTTGGTCCTAATTCTGCTTGACTTGGTTAGTTTTTCTGTTCCTCAGAAGACTTTTATCCCTCCCTGCTGCATGATGGTGGGGAGTTTCACATCAGAAAAAGAGGTTTATTCTTCAAATTACAGCAACTAAAATGAACAAAGACTTTGTATTGGAATGCAGGCTATGTGATATCAAAAGTTTATTAACATATGTAGGCTTAAAAGGCTGCGGAATAATAGAAATCAGTGAAAAGAATAGAATGGATGGACAGAAGAAAAGAAAGAAAAGGCTTAGGTTGATGGAAGTCACAAGAGAATACTCATCCTAGAATTTTCCTGAAAAATTAAGCTAATCAAGAGGACTAACTCTAGGATGGGTGGCTGCAGGTTGGGGAAGAAACTCTTCTCATAGAAAGGTTGGGGAAGAAATGGCAGAGGACACCATAAGTGGCTTGTTTTTAAGAGAAAGTCATAGGAAATCTGATGGAGTGCAACAGAAATTCAGGGAGTGGCTGAATCCTGATGGAAATAAGCACATGAATAAAATTCAAACTCCCAAGTTAAACAATTTGAAAAAGGATAATATTGCCAAGGGGGGATATCAGCCTCATGGCCCTCTGATACATTTTCTTCCAAATGTAAATTGTTACTCTTTGCAAATAGCTCTTCCGTAATAAATATTACAATTAAAAGTGTATTTATTTCAACCCAACAATTCTACTCCTGGGAATCTTTTCCATATAAATATCAGCACATGTACTTAAAGAAACATGTATCAAAACATTATTTATAATAGCAATTGGAATGAAATTAATACCCATCATAGGGGAACAGCTGAGTAAATGGTGATACATCTAGTGACACTCAAAATATAAAAACAAGTAAAGGCATGTAAATTTATGTAAATATATCAAGATTAAATTTATGCATTTTTATTAAAAGACTTTGTGACATAATTGCTTATCAAGTAATATGTTATGCAAATCATTCATCAAATCACTCTACTAATCTCTAAATAATTTATAGACTTTAAAAATAAATTGTTTACATATTTATTTGAGGTGAATATCCCTAATTAAATGCTTCCCTGCACTGGGATACAACTTGATACATGAAAATGTATTCAAATCTTTTAATGATTCAATAGTAAATCGGTTGTCACTGGTCACATCAGATTTTTCTCAAAATCAGTGGCACTTCTCTTATCTTTTGTTAACTTAGCAATTGTATTGAAATAATTTGACCCTTTGATGTAAATTTTACTTATTGAATATGTCCACTATCAACCTTATTCACCAACAGTAATGGGGATGTGCATTTAACTGGATAAATCATTTGTTAAGCAAATACATGGTGAAAGGTGAGAGTACAAACTCTGTTGCCAAGGTCCATCTCTGCCCCTGATATTGAGTAACCTCTGCATGCATCCTTCATCATTTGCTAGATGGAGACCACAATAGACTGCTTCTGTAGTTCTCAAATAAGATGCTTTACCGCAGCCTGCCTTAGAACGACTCTGTCCACGTTTACCTTTCTGTGAATGCTTGTGCCTGGTGGGCTATCTCAGGATGGCAACCACCTCGACGTTGTCAGTGGAGAATGGACTTTCAGAGGGACAAGTATTTTCTGGTTTCTGTGATAACCTTCAAACACAGGCGTGACTTCCACGCCAGAAGGACTTGTGTCACCCGCTTACTTGCCCCCCTTTCCCTGCGGACTTTCTGAGAGTCGAGTGTGCAGTCTGTATCATGTGTGACTCCAGGGAACACCGATCCATGGTGGTGTCAGTTTATGGGGCTACTTGGGCATTGCTCACTGGGGTGCCCACATGGTCTCACTGACTACACTGGGCACCATTATCCATTCAGCTCAGAGAGAACTTGGGAATTCAAGGGGGCACGTGAGGCCTGTGGTTGGTGAACTGTCAGGGGCTGAATCTTGAAGATGGACCAAGTTAGCCCTGGAGGTGTGTGGGAGAACCAGCCAAAATTTAAACATTATAACCAACTTTTCAGCTTCATTTAAGGTTTCGGCTGGGTAAGTACATAAAAGTGAAGGGAAGTCACTCAGTCATGTCCAATTCTTTGCAACCCCATGGACTGTAGCCTACCAGGCTCCTCCGTCCATGGGATTCTCCAGGCAAGAGTACTGGAGTGGGTTGCCGTTTCCTTCTCCAGGGGATCTTCCCATCCCAGGGATCAAACCCAGGTCTCCCTCATTGCAGGCAGATGCTTTACCTTCTGAGCCACCAGGGAAGCCAGGGTAAATCCATAGCATGGTAACAAATCATTTGGAAATTACATTTGATATCTATATCTGTCTCCTTCCTCTCAGTCAATCCACCTATCTGTGGGAACACTTGTAGATGTACGTTAACAATATATGTGAAAGAGGGCCATTAATGCAGGATACATCAAGTGATTTTAATTTTCCTTTAAAAATTTTCAGAAAACTCATTAAAAAAAAAAATTAAGCATGCACAATTTGTGTGGTGGGTAAAATATCAAAGAACAGAACAGTTACTGCTGAAGTACAGGAATCAAAAGCAGAGTCCCCAGGTTTCCTGGAGACAATGAAGGTGCCCATCCTTGGATTAACCATGTAGCTTCATACAGTGAATGCCTCGGAGGCCTCCTGAGCGTTTATGAAGCAATTGCATGCCCGGGCACCGTTATGAGGGTCTTATTCACAAGTCTGGTCTTTGAATTCTTACATCGTTGCTAATGTCAGATACAAGACTTCACACATATCAGATCTTCTGTCAAAAAGGGTGATGCCAACCCATGTGCCTAACAGAACTGCAAGAGCTGCAAGTATTATTTTCATATATAATAATGCTTAAAGGAAAAGGCAGGAAAGACATTGGCATTATGTTTTTCAAGCATAGGCACGTTATACAAAATTGACACACAAAAACAAACTGAAAAAATATGTGTAATTAATATAAAAATCAAAGCCATGATTTCTAATCTTTAATACTACAAGTTAAAAAGAAAAAAATCAGTTATCAAATAAAAATTGAAGTAAAACCAATGGAAAGAAGAATAATATGATAATTGTGTCTCTCGCCTCTGAATTCACACTAATTTCATAAATTCTCATTATACAAAATGCATATTTTTTCATTTTTTATAAACTTTTTTATGTTTCAAAACATTTTTNTAATGATTTTTTTAGTCAAATTTTATTACCAAAATAGTTCTGATATTTAAAAAATATCTCCAGATACAGTAATAGTTTTAGATGAGTTATAGTGCATATTATCCAGATATTCTCTGTTGTTTTATTTGATCTACAGATAAGTGGTCTAAAGATAAAATAACAGTTGTAAGGGTTTTTTGCTTTTATTTTATTTAACACTGAAGAAGTCATCATGCCTTATGTTTATTGTGTGGAATTTATGAATTTTTTCTCATACATATATACTATTGCCATATCTATATTTAGATATCTAGTTATATATATCTATATATCTGTATCTCTATATAGAAGCATAAACATAAACCTCTCTCTCCATCTCTCTGTTTAAATTTTTAAAATATAAATTTATTTATTTTAATTGGAGTTTAATTACTTTACAATATTGTATTGGTCTTTGCCATACATCAACATGAATCCACCACAGGTATGCATGTGTTCCCCATCCTAAACGCCCTCCCTCCTCCCTCCCTGTACCATCCTTCTGGGTCATCTCAGTGCACCAGCCCCAAGCATCCAGTATTATGCATCAAACCTGGACTGGCGATTCGTTTCACATGATATTATACATGTTTCAGTGGCATTCTCCTAAACTCCATATATATGCGTTGCTGCTACTGCTAAGTCGCTTCAGTTGTGTTCAACTCTGTGTGACCCCATAGACGGCAACCCACCAGGCTCCCCCATCCCTGGGATTCTCCAGGCAAGAACACTGGAGTGGGTTGCCATTTCCTTCTCCAATGCATGAAAATGAAAAGTGAAAGTGAAGTTGCTCAGTCGAGTCCGACTCCTAGCGACCCCATGGACTGCAGCCCACCAAGCTCCTCCACCCATGGGATTTTCCAGGCAAGAGTGCTGGAGTGGGGTGCCATTGCCTTCTCCGATATATATGCGTTAGTATATTGTATTGGTGTTTTTCTTTCAGGCTTACTTCACTCTGTATAATAGGCTCCAGTTTCATCCATCTCATTAGACTGATTCAAATGTATTATTTTTAATGGTGGAGTAATACTCCATTGTGTATATGTATCACAGCTTTCTTATCCATTCGTCTGCTGATGGACATCTAAGTTGCTTCCATGTCCTGGCTATTATAAACAGTGCTGCGATGAACATTGGGGTACACGTGTTGCTTTCAATTCTAGTCTCCTTGGTGTGTATGCCCAGCAGTGGGATTGCTGGGTCATAAGGCAGTTCTATTTCCAGTTTTTTCAGGAATCTCCACACTGTTCTGCATAGTGGCTTTACTAGACTGCATTCCCACCAACAGTGTAAGAGGGTTCCCTTTTCTCCACACCCTCTCAGGATTTATTGCTTGTAGACTTTTGGATTGCAGCCATTCTGACTGGCGTGAAATGGTACCTCATTGTGGTTTTGATTTGCATCTCTGATAATGAGTGATATTGATCATCTTTTCATGTGTTTGTTAGCCATCTGTATGTCTTCTTTGGAGAAATGTTTCTTTAGTTCTTTGGCCCATTTTTTGATTGGGTCGTTTATTTTTCTGGAATTGAGCTGCAGAAGTTGCCTGTATATTTTTGAGATTAGTCGTTTATCGGTTGCTTCATTTGCTATTATTTTCTCCCAATCTGAAGGCTGTCTTTTCACCTTGTTTGTAGTTTCCTTTGTTGTGCAGAAGCTTTAAAGTTTAATTAGATCCTATTTATTTATTTTTGCTTTTATTTCCAATATTCTGGGAGGTGGGTCATAGAGGATCCTGCTGTGATGTATGTCGGAGAGTGTTTTGCCTATGTTCTCCTCTAGGAGTTTTATAGTTTCTGGTCTTACATTTAGATCTTTAATCCATTTTGAATTTATTTTTGTGTATGGTGTTAGAAAGTGTTCTAGTTGCATTTTTTTTACAAGTGGTTGACCAGTTTTCCCAGCACCACTTGTTAAAGAGATTGTCTTTAATCCATTGTGTATTCTTGCCTCCTTTGTCAAAGATAAGGTGTCCATAGGTGTGTGGATTTATCTCTGGGCTTTCTATTTTGTTCCATTGATATATATGTCTGTCTTTGTGCCAGTACCATACTGCCTTGATGACTGTGGCTTTCTAGTAGAGCCTGAAGTCAGGCAGGTTGATTCCTCCAGCTCCATTTTTCTTTCTCAAGATTGCTTTGGCTATTCAAGGCTTTTTGTATTTCCATACAAATTGTGAAATTATTTGTTCTAGTTCTGTGAAAAATACCACTGGTAGCTTGATAGGGATTGCATTGAATGTATAGATTGCTTTGGGTAGTATACTCATTTTAACTATATTGATTCTTCTGATACATGAACATGGTATATTTCTCTATCTATTAGGGTTCTCTTTGATTTCTTTCACCAATGTTTTATAGTTTTCTATATATAGGTCTTTAGTTTCTCTAGGTAGATATATTCCTAAGTATTTTATTCTTTTCGTTGCAATGGTGAATGGAATTGTTTCCTTAATTTCTTTTTCTGCTTTCTCATTATTAGTGTATAGGAATGCAAGGGATTTCTGTGTGTTGATTTTATATCCTGCAACTTGACTATATTCGTTGATTAGCTCTAGTAATTTTCTGGTGGAGTCTTTAGGGTTTTCTACGTAGAGGATCATGTCATCTGCAAACTGAGAGTTTTACTTCTTCTTTTCCAATTTGGATTCCTTTTATTTCTTTTTCTGCTCTGATTGCTGTGGGAAAATCTTCCAAAACTATGTTGAATAGTAATGGTGAAAGTGGGCACCCTTGTCTTATTCCTGATTTTAGGGGAAATGCTTTCAATTTTTCACCATTGAGGATAATGTTTGCTGTGGGTTTGTCATATATAGCTTTTATTATGTTGAGGTATGATCCTTCTCTTCCTGCTTTCTGGAAAGTTTTTATCATAAATGGATGTTGAATTTTGTCAAAGGTGTTCTCTGCATCTGTAGAGATGATCATATAGCTTTTATTTTTCAATTTGTTAATGAGGTGTTTTACTCTGATTGATTTGTAGATATTGAAGAATTCTTATATCCCTGGGATAAAGCCCATTTGGTCATGGTGCATGATCTTTTTAATGTGTTGTTGGATTCTGATTGCTAGGATTTTGTTAAGGATTTTTGCACCTATGTTCATCAGTGATATTGGCCTGTAGTTTTCTTTTTTTGTGGCATCTTTGTCAAGTTTTGGTATTAGGGTGATTGTGGCCTCATAGAATGAGTTTGGAAGTTTACCTTCTTCTGCAATTTTCCGGAAGATTTGAGTAGGATAGGTGTTAGCTCTTCTCTAAATTTTTGGTAGAATTCAGCTGTGAAGCCATCTGGACTTGGGCTTTTGCTGGAAGATTTCTGATTACAGTTTCAATTTCCATGCTTTTGATGGGTCTGTTAAGATTTTCTATTTCTTCCTGGTTCAGTTTTGGAGAGTTGTACTTTTCTAAGAATTTGTCCATTTCTTCCATGTTGTCCATTTTATTGGCATATACTTGCTGATAGTAGTCTCTTATGATCCTTTGTATTTCTGTGTTGTCTGTTGTGATCTCTCCATTTTCATTTCTAATTTTATTGCTTTGATTTTTCCCCCTTTGTCTCTTGATGAGTCTGGCTAATGGTTTGTCAATTTTATTTATCCTCTCAAAGAACCAGCTTTTGGCTTTGTTGATTTTTGCTATGGTTTCTTATGTTTCTTTTGCATTTATTTCTGCCATAATTTTTAAGATTTCTTTCCTTCTACTAACCCTGGGGTTCTTTATTTCTTCCTTTTCTAGTTGCTTTAGGTGTAGAGTTCGGTTATTTATTTGACTTTTTTCTTGTTTCTTGAGGTGTGCCTGTATTGCTATGAACTTTCCCCTTTGCACTCGTGTTACAGTGTCCACAGGTTTTGGGTTGTTGTGTTTTCCTTTTCACTCGTTTCTGTGCATATTTTGATTTATTTTTTGATTTCTTCTGTGATTTGTTGCTTATTCAACAGCGTGTTGTTCAGCCTTCATGTGTTTGAATTTTTAATAGTTTTTCTCCTGTAGTTGAGATCCAATCTTACTGCATTGTGGTCAAAAAAGATGCTTGGAATGATTTCAGTTTTTTTGAATTTACCATGGCTAGATTTATGGCCCAGGAAGTCATCTATCCTCGAGAAGGTTCCGTGAGCACTTGAGAAAAAGGTGAAATTCATTGTTTTGGTGTGAAATGTCCTATAGATATCAATTAGGTCTAATTGGTCTATTGTATTGTTTAAAGTTTGTGTTTCCTTGTTAATTTTCTGTTTGGTTGATCTATCCATAGGTGTGAGTGGGGTATTAAAATCTCCCACTATTATTATGTTATTGTTAATTTCCCCTTTCACTTTTGTTAGCATTTGTCTTACATATTGTGGTGCTCCTATGTTAGGTGCATACATATTTATAATTGTTATATTTTCTGGGATTGATCCTTTGATCATTATGTAGTGTCCTTCTTTGTCTCTTTTCACAGCTTTTGTTTTAAAGTCTATTTTATCTTATATGAGTATTGTTACTCTTGCTTTCTTTTGGTCTCTATTTGCATGGAATATCTTTTTCCAGCCCTTCACTTTCAGTCTGTATGTGTCCCGTTTTGAGGCGGGTCTCTTGTAGACAACATATATAGGGGTCTTGTTTTTGTATCCATTCAGCCAGACTTTGTCTTTTGGTTGGGGTATTCAATTAATTTACATCTAAGGTAATTATTGATAAGTATGATCTTGTTGCCATTTACTTTATTATTTTGGGGTTTATACACCCTTTTTGTGTTTCCTGTCTAGAGAAGATCCTTTAGCATTTGTTGGAGAGCTGGTTTGGTGGTGCTAAATTCTCTCAGCTTTGGCTTGTCTATAAACCTTTTGATTTCTCTTTCATATTTGAATGAGATCCTTGCTGGGTACAGTAATCTGGGCTGTAGGTTATTTTCTTTAATCACTTTAAGTATGTCCTGCCATTGCCTCCTGGCCAGAAGAGTTCCTATTGAAAGATTAGCTGTTATCCTTATGGGAATCTCCTTGTGTGTTATTTGTTGCTTTTCCCTTGCTGCTTTTAATATTTGTTCTTAGTGTTTGATTTTTGTTAATTTGATTAATATGTGTCTTGGGGTGTTTTGCCTTGGGTTTATCCTGTTTGGGTCTCTCTAGGTTTCTTGGACTTGGATGATTATTTCCTTCCCCATTTTAGGGAAGTTTTCAACTAATATCTCCTAAAGTATTTTCTCATGGACTTTCTTTTTGTATTCTTCTTCTGGGACTCCTATGATTCGAATGTTGGGGCGTTTAACACTGTCCTGGAGGTCTCTGAGATTGTCCTCATTTCTTTTAATTCGTTTGTCTTTTTTCTTCTCTGATTCATTTATTTCTACCATTCTATCTTCTAATTCACTAATCCTATCTTCTGACTCTGTTATTCTACTATTTGTTGCCTCCAGAGTGTTTTTGATCTCATTTATTGCATTATTCATTATATATTGACTCTTTTTTATTTCTTCTAGGTCCTTGTTAAACCTTTCTTGAATCTTCTCAATCCTTGTCTCCAGTCTATTTATCTGTGATTTCATTTTGATTTCAAGATTTTGGATCATTTTCACTATCATTATTTGGAATTCTTTATCAGGTAGATTCCCTATCTCTTCTGCTTTTGTTTGGGTTGGTGGGCATTTATTCTGCTTCTTTACCTGCTGTGTATTCCTCTGTCTCTTCATCTTGTTTATATTGCTGAGTTTGGGGTGTCCTTTCTGTATCCTGGCAATTTGTGGAGTTCTCTTTATTGTGGAGTTTCCTCACTGTGGGTGGGGTTGTACAGGTGGCTTGTCAAGGTTTCTTGGTTAGGGAAGCTTGTGTTGGTGTTCTATTGGGTGCAGCTGGATTTCTTCTCTCTGGAGTGTAATGAAGTGTCCAGTAATGGGTTATGAGATGTCAATGGTTTTGGAGTAACTTTGGGCAGCCTTTATATTGGAGTTTAGGGCTGTGTTCCTGTGTTGCTGGAGAATTTTGTGGTATGTCTTGCTCTGGAACTTGTTGGCCCTTGGGACTTGAGCCTCCTGCTTCTGGTTTTCAATCTTATTTTTACAGTAGTCTCAAGATTTCTCCTTCTATACAGCTCCATTGATAAAACATCTATGTTAACGATGAGAAGTTTTTCCACATTGAGGGACACCCAGAGAGGTTCACAGAGTTACATGGAGAAGAGAAGAGGGAGGAGGGAGTTATAGGTGACCCAAATGAGATGAGGTGGAATCAATAGAAGAGAGAGCAAGCTAGCCAGTAATCACTTCCTTATGTGCACTGCACAACTGGACCGCCCAGAGATGTTCACAGAGTTATACAGATAAGAGAAGAGGGAGGAAGGAGACAGAGTTGGCCAGGAGGATAAAAGGGGGAATCAAAAGGAGAGAGACAGATTCAGCCAGAAATCAGTTCCCTAAGTGTTCTCTACCATCTAAAACACACAGAAATTCAGAGTTGGGTAGAGAAGAGAGGGGGTAGGGAGGTGACACAGGCAAGCTGGTGGAGAAAAAGAAGAGTCCAAAAGGGGAGAGCACAGTCAAGCCAGCTGCTTTGAAGTAAAAATGTACTGAAGATTGGNAATTTCAAACATACAATATTAAAGAAAAGAAGAAAAAAAGAGGGAAAAAAACCAAAGTCACAAAATTATGATATATATATATGAAGTTTTCTTTTAAAAAATAGGGTCTTTTTTTGCAATGTAATAGTAAGTTATAAAAGTGAAAATTAAAAGAGTAATAGAGGACTTAAAAGTAAAAAAAAATAATGATCGTAAAAATAGTAAAAATATATCTAGGACTTTCTCTGGTGTTGTGGTATTGTGGAGTTAGTTCATTTTCAGGTAGTTCCTTGGTCTGGCTTATATTTCTCAAGATCTATAGGCCCCTTCCTATGTGGAGATTCCCTGGTGGCTCAAATGGTAAAGTGTCTGCCTGCAATGTGGGAGACCTGGGTTCAATCCCTGGGTTGGGAAGATCCCCTGGAGAAGGAAATGGCAACCCACTCCAGTACTCATGCCTGGAAAATTCCATGGAGGAGAAGCCTGGTGGGCTGCATAGTACTAACTACAGGGTTTTAATCTATTGCACCTGTCACTTCCAAGGCAGTTCCCTCTGTTTTAGCTTCTTCTGTTTGCTGGTCTCTTCAGTGTGTGATTTCTGCCCTGACACAAAGCGGGCAGTAGTGGACATTATTTTTAGGGTCGCTTGTACAGTTGTGCTGTGAGGAGGGAGGGATGCTTAAATAAATAATAACACCGGCATGTGCTCGCAGTGCATGCTGGGCCTGCCCCCGCTCGCTCACGGTGTGTGTACCCTCCCTTCCCACACTTCTCAGGCTCTAGGTTGCTCCACTGGGAACGTCCGAGGCAGGCCCTGGGCTGCATGCACTCCCAGGTCTAAGCCACTCAGGTTCACGCACTCGGGTAGTCCTCAGAGGTGCAGACTTTGTTGGGCCTGTATTTTGTGCCCTTCCCAGGTCCGAGCAGCTCAGGTGATGAGGTGTTTGATGAGTGCGGTCGCTGTGACTTATCGCCTCCCCCATCCCTGCCGCTCGGTTTTCTGGGTATACAACCAGCGCACCTTCTCAGGCGGATGTTGACCATCCAGAAGCCCAAGAAATCTTAGTTAGCAAAATGCCTGCCTACAGTTTTGTAGATAATGTCTCTCTGGGGCTGCGATTGCCCCTTTACAGCTCTGGCTGCCTGTCACTGGAGGAGGATGATCTGCAGCCAGCTATCTCTGCTCAGTCCTTTGTTCTGTGTATGGGCCTGGAAGTGTCTTAGGTTAGGGCTGGCTTTTCATGTGGTAGTTATCCCACAGTCTGTTTTGCTAGCCCAAGTTAGTTTGCTCAGATTGCCCTTGGGGCATTCAGTCTCGGGCCTTACTCTAAGCAATGCAGCCCGAGCCTCCCTGCCCAGCCCCTGCTTGCTAGTGGTGGGTGCAGGTGTCTGCACTGCTTCTCTGCTGGGGGAATTACCATTGGGCTCATAATCTGTGGGTTTTAATTATTTATTTATTTCTCCTCCCTGTTATGTTGTCCTCTGTGCTTCCAAGGCTTGCCACAGACTTGGCAGTGAGAGTGTTTCCTGGTGTTTGGAAACTTCTCTCGTTTTAAGATTCCCTTCCTGGGATGAGAAGGGACTTCCCTGGTGGCTCAGATGGTAAAGTATCTGTCTACAGTGTGGGAGACCAGGGTTCAATCCATGGTTTTGGAAGATCCCCTGGAGAAGGAAATGGCAATCCACTCCAGTACTATTGCCTGAAAAATCCCATGGACAGAGGAGCCTGGTAGTTTACAGTCCATGGAGTTGCAAAGAGTCGGGGACACGACTGAATGACTTCACTTTCACTTTCACTTTTCCCAGGACAGAGCTCCATCCCTACCTCTTTTGTCTCTTTGTCTGCCTTTTATATTTTTTCCTACCTCCTTTCGAAGACAATGGCCTGCTTTTCTGGGTGCCTGATGTCCTCTGCCAGCATTCAGAAGTTGTTTTGTGGAATTTACTCAGCGTTTAAATGTTCTTTTGATGAATTTGTGGGGGAGAAAGTGGTCTCCCCGTCCTATTCCTCAGCCATCTTAGGACCGCCTCCCATCTCTCTGTTTTCAGTGTCACCATTCTTTACAAAAAGAAAGGATGCAAAGAGAAACCAGTTTATTCCATGAAAACTCATGATGCCAAATGAACAGTGTTCATTTGTTCATTAACTAATCTATATGTTTCTTATGAATGCTTGTGTATTTTTTGGTGGAGTCAATTGGTATTTAGTTTTTTCCAATATTTTTTTCAATTAATATTGAGTTCTCTGTATAATATAGATTCAAGGCCTCTGTTGATTACAAGCATTACCAATCCTGCCTTCCAACGTGGGGCCTGCTTTTTCACTCTTTAAATAATATGGTGCTCAGTCACTCAGTCATGTCCCACTCTTTGTGACCCCATGGACTGTACCTCACCAGGCTTCTCTGTACATCGAATTCTCCAGGCCAGAATACTATAGTAGGTTACCATTTCCTCCTCTAGGGGATTTTCCCAACCCAAGGATTGAATTAGATGTCTCTTCTATCTCCTGTATTGACGAGCAGGCTCTTTATCATTAGCAGCCCCCTGGACTACAAATAATATGGACCAAGTGAAGTCACTCAGTTGTGTCTGACTCTTTGTGATCACATGAACTATACAGCCTACCAGTCTCCTCTGTCCAGGGAATTTTCCAGGCAAGAGTACTGGAGTGGCTTGCCATTTCCTTCTCCAGGGGATCTTCCTGACCCAGGGATCAAACCCAGGACTCCCTCACTGCAGGCAGACACTTTGCCATTTGAGTTACCAGGGAAGCCCAATATGGACCAAAAGCCTAATTTAATGTAGTCTGATTTATTTATATTATAATAATGGTTGAAGCTTTTTATGTAGTGCTTAACTAGAGCTTCAGAAATTCTCCCCATGTTAATTTCTTAAATTCTTCTTAAAGAAGCCACAACTGATGTATTTTCATAATTAAATGGATGATCTGTCTGGAAATAATTTTTGTTAAGATTATGATACAGTATTTTTTTTTTCTTTTTCTTCTTTTGAGTATGGACCTGCAGTTGTTCAAACACTATTTAGTGAAAAGACCCCTGTTTCCACATGACTGTGCACATGAGTGGGTTGTTCTGAGGTCTTTGGCTCCATTTGCCTCTTTGTATACTGGTTTCAACTCCTCACAGTATTAATTATTGTAGATTAGAGCACTCCGGCATCTGGTGAAGTGAAATCTATTGTTTTCATGGCTCCTTATCTTGGGCTAATCTCACGGGAGATTCCAGTACGCCTCCAATTAGCCATTTTAAAAACTTTGTAAAGTTTATGAAAATAGCATATCTATGATTTTACTGGCTTTAAGGCAAAAATTCCTCTGTATTCCCTGTACTATAAACCTGGCTGAAAATCTCAGTTGGTAATTAGATTATACAGCTGTCCAAGTCAGCAGCTTTCTCCCTCAGCAGTTAATCTTTGTGTCAATTTGGCATTTCATTGTGATTCCACAAGTATTTTCATGGAACCATTTCTTTTCTTTTATGTTATAAAGGGTCTTAAGGCTCCAGACTTTCCTGAAACATGGAGAATCTTTTTCATTTATGATATTGTTTTTTTCTGCTCTTACCAGGTGGGGTTAGTTCTATTTTTTACTGAAATAGAATTTCAGAACTTGTATCTTTAGCATGTTACTATAGTATCAAGTTATCAACTGACTTTAGAAATATAAAAGACATGATACTATTGTCTCATTCCCCAATCACTTTTCTAAAATGGTGACCTGTGTCCTCTCCCTGTCCTGCTTCCAGAGACCCGAATCCTTCCTCACATACTTTCGTAGTTCATCGCCATTGTGTAGTCCCATTCTAACATCTTCTAAAATTTACTTATTTACAGTGTTTTTCATTTGTTGTCTGCCCAGATCGCTTCCCTGGTGGCTCAGATGATAGAAAATCCGCCTGCAATGCAGGAGACGCACGTTTGATCCCTGGGTCTGGAAGATCCCCTGGAGAAGGAAATATTCCAATATTTTCTACTCACTCCAATATTCTTGCCTGGAGAATCCCATGAACAGAGGAGATTGGTGGGCTACAGTCCATGGGCTGGCAAAAAGTCAGACACAACTGAGTCACACACACACACACACACACACACACACACACACACAGGTCACCACACCTCCCTATATAAGTTCTAAGAAAGTAAGGATCCAAAGCTATTCCCTTATTTAAGTGTGGTCAGTGTGTGGGAAGGAGAGGCTTCCTAATTAAGCTTTTATACATCATTACCAGGGTAGGCTTTACTTGGAAGGTGATATTTGGTAAATTACTTGTAAGAAGCTAGAAGGCTATTAATGTGGATATTAAATATAGGAATAGGAATAAAAAATACAGGCTATAGATGGGCAGCTTGTTTGCTGGAATGATGGCAAGGATTTCACTGACCCTGGGATTACAGTTGGTGAGAAGCTAGGCAGGGAGAGAAGGGGGCACATAACAGAGGGTCTTGTGGGCTCCTATCATGGTTTTGGTGTTTACTCTGAGTGAAATGAGAAGTATTGATGTGCTTTGAACAGGGGAACGACATTAGCTGACTTATGCTTTCAAGCAGGCACTCAGCAAATATCGAGTTGAATTGAACTGAATTGATTTTGAGAGAAAAAACCTACAGCCTTTGCAAGCTCTGCAAGTTATCAGACACTGATATATGATAAAAATCAAAAAAGGGGTAACTGGGAAATATGTTTAGAACAATGGGAATAAAGTTAACTTATGTGGAATGGTGACTGCAGGTTAGAATGTTGACTTTTCCTTAATGATCTAAAAGTGATTTCTCAAGAGAACTTTGGTGGAAGGTGTACACACACTTGTGCACACAAGCTTACATGGAAGATTGAAGAAGTGAATATTTTAAAAGGAAATTTGTGGTGGAGAGTTCACTAAGAACAGACTCACGTTCACAGTAACACTTAAAGGATTATCCTTTTTTGTGTGATATTTTAAAGTAGATGTTAATAGATGCAAGCTCTTGATGACAATACACAAAATATTTGAGAATTCTAAGAACAGTTACACGAAGTCAAAATTCTTGCCTCTTTTTGTGCTAAAATTCTACCATATGGTGATGTACCAGAATTATAAGTACCAATTTAAGATGCAGCAAATTTAATTTGCTCATAGGATATTTTCAACTGACATAAACAAAATGTATGTTCACTAATTTGGATAGGAAGTTGAGATTTTCCTTTGATGAAAAATTGTCCATTGGTCATATATTCATTGGAAGGACTCATGCTAAAGCTCTAATACTTTGGCCACCTGAAGCGAATAGCCTATTCATTGGAAAAGACCCTGATGCTGGGAACGATTGAGTGCAGGAGGAGAAGGAGGTGACAGAGGATGAAATGGTTTGATGGCATCACCGAGTCAATGGATATGAGTTTAAGCAAACTCCAGGAGACGGTGAAAGATAGGGAGGCCTGGTGTGCTGCAGTCCATGGGGTCGTAAAGTGTCAGACATGACTTAATGACTGAACAACAGCTACCTACTTATAATGCGTTTTTACACTTTTAGACCCCACCCCTCTTCCCTGCTGTCTGCGGTGGCAGCTGCCAGCTATCCCAGGACAGTACTGGACTTCTCAATGACGCTAGCACAGTATATCAACAAGGAAGTAGACAAAAATAGGATCATGCTTCTACTGGGACCACCATGGAGGCAAATCAATGTTTTCCTAAAGAGAAGGAAGAAAAGAAAATATGACAATGGAGGGACAGTGTTTTCTTTTCAAGCTTCTCAGAGATCATTTAGCCAGAAACTGAAATATGTGCATCAATACAAAATCTTCAATATTTTAAGTGTAATCTGTGAAGGGCCAGTGGGAGAAAGTCACAAACACTCACAAGAGGAATTTGAATTACAAGACACAAATGGACCTATTGTCTTGTATGTTATCTCCAGGTCAAAAATAAATTATTTAGGAAAATCTAACAACACTAATTTTATTGATAGTGAAGGATTTTGGAGATAGTTTGAAAATTTTGATTTCACTCATTCACACACTTATCTTAATAGGACATGTTACAACTTTATTGCTATTAATGGCATGTACAGTAACATGAAACAGCTCTCTCACTGAGGACAAATAGAGATGTTGATATATTGTTTTTGATTTAAAAACCTGACATAATGTATCAGTTCAGATCAGGTACCAAGTGTGTCTGATTCTCTGCAACCCCATGGACTTCAGCATGCCAGGCTTCCCTGTCCATCACCAACTCCCGGAGTTTGCTCAAACCCATGTCCATCACGGTGGTGATGCCATCCAACCATCTCATCCTCTGTTGTCCCTTTCTTCTCCTGCCTTCAATCTTTCCCACCATCAGGGTCTTTTCCAATGAGTCAGTTTTTGCCCACAGGTGGCCAGAGTATTGGAGTTTCAGCTTCAGCATCAGTCCTTCCAATGAATATTCAGGACTGATCTCCTTTAGGATTTACTGGCTGGATCTCCTTGCAGTCCAAGGGACTCTCAAGAGTCTTCTCCAACACTACAGTTCAAAAGCATCAATTCTTTGGTGCTCAGCTTTCTTTATAGTCCAACTCTCACATCCAGACATGACTACTGGGAAAATCCATAGGTTTGACTAAACAGATATTTTTTGGCAAAGTAATATCTCTGCTTTTTAATATGCTGTCTAGATTGGTCATGACTTTTCTTCCAGTGAGCAAGTGCCTTTTAATTTCATGGCTACAGTTACCATCTGCAATGATTTTGCAGCCCCAGAAAATAAAGTCTCTCACTGTTTCCACTCTTTCCCCATCTATGTGCCATGAAATGATGGTACCCAATGCCATGATCTTTGTTTTTTGAATGTTGAGTTTAAGCCAGCTTTTTCACTCTCCTCTTTCACTTTCATCAAGAGGCTCTTTAGTTCTTCTTCACTTTCTGCCATAACGGTGGTGTCATCTGCATATCTAAGGTTATTGGTATTTCCCTTGGCAATCTTGATTCTAGCTTGTCCTTCATCCAGCCCAGAATTTGCATAATGTACTCTGCATATAAGTTAAATAAGCAGGGTGACAATATACAGCCTCAACATACTCTTTCCCCAAATTGGAACCTTTATGTTGTTCCATGTCTGGTTCTAATTGTTTCATCTTGACCTGAATACAGATTTCTCAGGAGGCAGGTCAAATGGTCTGGTATTCCCATCTCATGAAGAATTTTCCAGTTTGTTGTGATCCACACAGTCAAAGGCTGTAGTGTAGTCAATAAAGCAGAAGTAGTTGATTTTCTGTAACTCTCTTGCTTTTTTGATGATCCAGTATATGTTGGCAATTTGATCTCTGGTTCCTCTAACTTTTCTCAATCCAGCTTGAACATCTGGAAGTTAACGGTTCATGTCCTGTTGAAGCCTGGCTTGCAGAATTTTGAGAATTACTTTTTTAGCTTGTGAGATGAGTGCAATTGTGTAGTATTTTGAACATTCTTTGGCACTGCCTTTCTTTGGGATTGGAATGAAAACTGACTTTTTCCAGTCCTGTGGCCACTGCTGAGTTTTCCAAATTTGCTGACATATTGAGTGCAGGACTTTCACAGCATCATCCTTTAGGATTTGAAAGAGCTCAACTGGAATTCCATCACCTCCACTAGCTTTGTTCGTAGTGATGCTGCCTAAGGCCCACTTGACTTCACATTCCAGGATGCCTGGCTCTAGGTGATTGATGATACCACTGTGATTATCTGGGTCATGAAAATCTTTTTTATATAGTTCTTCTATGTATTCTTGCCACCTCTTGTTAATATCTTCTGCTTCTGTTAGGTCCATAGCATTTCTGTCCTTTACTGTGTCCATCTTTGCATGAAATGTTCCCTTGGTATCTCTAACTTTCTTGAAGAAACCTCTAGTCTTTCTCATTCTATTATTTTTCTCTATTTCTTTGCACAGATCACTGAGGAAGGCTTTCTTATCTCTTCTTGCTATTCTTTGGAACTCTGCATACAAATGGGTATATCTTTCCTTTTCTCCTTTGCCTTTTGCTTCTCGTCTTTTCTCAGCTATTTGTAAAACCTTCTCAGACAACCGTTTTGCCTTTTTGCATTTCTTTTTCTTGGGGATGATCTTGATCCCTGCCTTCTGTACAATGTCATGAACCTCTGTCCATAGTTCTTCAGGCACTTTATCTCTCAGATCTAACCCCTTGATTCTGTTAGTCACTTCTACTGTATTATTGTAAGAGATTTGACTTAGGCCATACCTGAATGGTCTAGTGGTTTTCCCTACTTTCTTCAATTTCAGTCTGAATTTGGCAATAAGGAGTTCATGATCTGAACCACAGTCAGCTCCCAGTCTTGTTTTGCTGACTGTATATAGTTTCTCCCTCTTTGGCTGCAAAGAATATAATCAATCTGATTTCAGTATTGACCATCTGTGATGTTCATGTGCAGAATCTTCTCTTGTGTTGTTGGAAGAGGATGTTTGCTATAACCCTTTCATTCTCTTGGCAAACCTCTGTTGTAGGAGATAGGAAGAATAAAAGAAAAGCAGGCCCCAGAAAGGGCCACAGAAGAAATTTATAATGATTGATAAACTGGATGCTATAAGGTATGAGACTCTTGGAACAATTCCAGAGGGTACAGTTCATAGTCTTGCAAACAAGATATGTGCTGGGGTCGGAAAACTGACCCCAGACTGTTTCTCAACTGGTGTCTCAGAGTCACATGCTTTATGTATCTGGTGGAAAATCTATAGATAAGAATATCAGTCTGAGTTACTGATTTGTTATTGATTACTGTTTCTTAGTTACTCAATGGTTAATGATCACTTTGTTCTTTGGCCCTGAAGGCCAGTGAGTTACAGCTTAACTCCCCACATATTTTTTCCTTCATAGCTGAAAGTATAATAAAGCTGGCTCAGATTCAGTATCTGCACCTTCACCTTGGAGTGGTGTTGGTCCCCTGATGCTCACTTTTCTCTGAATTCTTTTGTCTTGTTTCTCATTCTCTCCCTGAATCCCGCTTTCAGAAACCCTGCTTGTAGAGGCAGTCTCAACACTCTGTTAGCCTTTGCCCTGCTTCATTCTGTACTCCAAAGACAAATTTGCCTGTTACTCTAGGTATCTCTTGACTTCCTACTTTTGCATTCTAGTCCCCCATGATGATGAGGACATCTAAAAGAACTAACTTTTTTGGGTGTTAGTTGTAGAAATTCTTGTAGGTCTTCATAGAATCATTCAACTTCAGCTTCTTCGGCATTACTGGTTGGGACATAGACTTGGATTACTGTGATATTGATTGACTTGCTTGGAAACAAACAGAGATCCTTCTGTCATTTTTGAGATTGCCCCCAAGAACTGCATTTTGGACTCTTTTGTTGACTATAATGGCTACTCCATTTTTTCTAAGGGATCTTGCCCACAGTAGTAGATATAATGGTCACTGAATTCAGTTCAGTTCAGTTCAGTCGCTCAATCCTGTCTGACTCTTTGCGACCCCATGAATCGCAGCATGCCAAGCCTCCCTGTCCATCACCATCTCCTGGAGTTCACTCAGACTCACGTCCATCGAGTCCATGATGCCATCCAGCCAACTCATCCTGCGTTGTCCCCTTCTCCTCCTGCCCCCAATCGCTCCCAGCATCAGAGACTTTTCCAATGAGTCAACCCTTTGCATGAGGTGGCCAAAGTACTGGAGTTTCAGCTTTAGCATCAGTCCTTCCAAAGAAATCCCAGGGTTGATCTCCTTCAGAATGGACTGGTTGGATCTCCTTGCAGTCATAGTTCAAACGCATCAATTCTTCAGTGCTCAGCCTTCTTCACAGTCCAACTCTCACATGCATACATGACCACAGGAAAACCATAGCCTTGACTAGACGGACCTTAGTCTGCAAAGTAATGTCTCTGCTTTTGAATATGCTATCTAGGTTGGTCATAACTTTTCTTCCAAGGAGTAAGCGTCTTTTAATTTCATGGCTGCAGTCACCATCTGCAGTGATTTTGGAGCCCAAAAAGATAAAGTCTGACACTGTTTATACTGTTTCCCCATCTATTTCCCATGAAGTGATGGGACCAGATGCCATGATCTTCATTTTCTGAATGTTGAGCTTTAAGCCAACTTTTTCACTCTCCTCTTTCACTTTCATCAAGAGGCTTTTTAGTTCTTCTTTGCTTTCTGCCATAAGGGTGGTTTCATCTGCATATCTGAGGTTATTGATATTTCTCCCGGCAATCTTGATTCCAGCTTGTGTTTCTTCCAGTCTAGCGTTTCTCATGATGTACTCTGCATAGAAGTTAAATAAGCAGGGTCACAACATACAGCCTTGACATACTCTTTTTCCTATTTGGAGCCAGTCTGTTGTTCCATGTCCAGTTCTAACTGTTGCTTCCTGACCTGCATACAGATTTCTCAAGAGGCAGGTCAGGTGGTCTGGTATTCCCATTTCTCTCAGAATTTCTCACAGTTTATTGTGATCCACACAGTCAAAGGCTTTGGCATAGTCAATAAAGCAGATATAGATGTTTTTCTGGAAGTCTCTTGCTTTTTCCATGATCCAGCGGATGTTGGCAATTTGATCTCTGGTGCCTCTGCCTTTTCTAAAACCAGCTTGAACATCAGGGAGTTCATGGTTCACGTATTGCTGAAGCCTGGCTTGGAGAATTTTGAGCATTACTAGCATGTGAGATGAGTGCAATTGTGTGGCAGTTTGAGCTTTCCTTGGCATTGCCTTTCTTTGGGATTGGAATGAAAACTGACCTTTTCCAGTCCTGTGGCCACTGCTGAGTTTTCCAAATTTGCTGGCATATTGAGAGCAGCACTTTCACAGCATCATCTTTCAGGATTTGAAACAGCTCAACTGGAATGCCATCACCTCCACTAGCTCTGTTCGTAGTGATGCTTTCTAAGGCCCACTTGACTTCACTTTCCAAGATGTCTGGCTCTAGATTAGTGATCACATCATCATAATTATTTGGGTCGTGAAGATCTTTTTTGTACAGTTCTTCTGTGTATTCTTGCCACCTCTTATTAATATCTTCTGCTTCTGTTAGGTCCATACCATTTCTGTCCTTTACCGAGCCCATCTTTGCATGAAATGTTCCCTTGGTATCTCTAATTTTTTTAAAATTTTATTGAATTACTTCACCCATTTTAGTTCACTGATTCCTAAAATATCGATGTTCACTCTTGCCATCTCCTGTTTGACCACTTCTAATTTACCTGGTATATAATCAATAACATTCACATATTAAAGAAAATTCTAAAGGCCCTTTTTCAGAGGCCCATTTCATATAATATATGGTGGTAATAGTAAATTGTTATCATAGAGGTAATACATATTAAGGAGTTCTAGAATCTTTATACTGGATGCTGCTGCTAAGTCGCTTCAGCCATGTCCAACTCTTCGACCCCATAGACGGCAGCCCACCGGGCTCCCCCGTCCCTGGGATTCTCCAGGCAAAAACACTAGAGTAGGTTGCCATTGCCTTCTCCAAAGCATGAAAGGGAAAAGTGAAAGGGAAGTTACTCAGTTGTGTCCAACTCTTCACAACCCCATGGACTGCAGCCCACCAGGCTCCTCCGTCCATGGGATTTTCCAGGCAAGAGTACTGGAGTGGGGTGCCATTGCCTTCTCCGTTTATACTGGATAGGGAAATATAAAAGTAAAGCTTTATGTTAGTCGTTGACTATTCATGAAGTATGTTGCAATCCTTATTAATCATTAAACAACCTTAAATGTACAGCTATGCCTGGGAAATAGAACAATAAATAAAACACACAATCAGATCATAAAGAAAGCCATGACAAGAGATTTTAAAAATATAATAAAATATCTGGAATAATTACAAAACAAAGAATAACAGAATTTTTTTAAATCTATGAGTAATTATGTACATGTCATTGGAATAACTCTCCAAACAAAACAGGATTGTCAGGCTTGAGTGTTTTTATAAAAACTATATATTGCTTATAAGAAACATAAAGTATAACTTTTTGAACAAGTTATTTAGGGCTGGAAAAATTAACATACATGTAATGACCAAAATATTAAGAAGAGGTACAAAGAATACACAGAAGAACTATACAAAAAAGGTCTTCATGACCCAGATAACCATAATGGTGTGATCACTCACCTAGAGCCAGACATCCTGGCATGAGAAGTCAAGTGGGCCTTAGGCAGCATCACTACGAATGAAGCTAGTGGAGGTGATGGAATTCCAGTTGAGTAATTTCAAATCCTGAAAGATGATGCTGTGAAAGTGCTGCACTCAATATGCCAGCAAATTTGGAAAACTCAGAAGTGGCCACAGCACTGGAAAAGGTCAGTTTTCATTCCAATCCCAAAGAAAGGCAATGCCAAGGAATGCTCAAACTACCGCACAATTGCACTCATCTCACATGCAAGTAAAGTAATTCTCAAAATTCTGCAAGCCAGGCTTCAACAGGATGTGAACTGTGAACTTCCATACATTGAAGCTGGATTTAGAAAAGGCAGAGGAACCAGAGATCAAATTGCCAATATCCATTGGATCATCTAAAAAGCTTGAGAATTCCGGTAAACACCTACTCTTCTTTACTGACTACACCAAAGCTTTGACTATGTGAATCACAACAAATTTTGGAAATTTCTTCAAGAGATGGGAATACCAGACCACCTGTCCTGCCTCCTGAGAAATCTCTATTCAGGTCAAGAAGTAATAGTTAGAACCAGACATGGAACAACATACAGGTTCAAACTTGGGAAAAGAATATGTCGTGGCTGTATATTGTCACCCTGCTTATTTAACTTCTATGCAGAGTACATTATGCAAAATTCCAGGCTGATTGAAGCAAAAGCTTGAATCAAGATTGCTGGGAGAAATATCAATAACCTCAGATATACAGATGATACCACTCTTATGGCAGAAAGTGAAGAACTAAAGAGCCTCTTGATGAAAGTGAAAGAGGAGAGTGAAAAAGTTGGCTTAAAACTCAACACTCAGAAAACTAAGATCATGGCATCTGGTCCTGTCACTTCATGGCAAATAGATGGGGAAAAAAATGGAAACAGTGAGAGTCTTTACTTTCTTGGGCTCCAAAATCACTGCAGATGGTGACTGCAGCCATGAAATTAAAAAATGCTTGCTCTTTGGAAGAAAGTTATGAACAACTTAGATAGCATATTGAAAAGCAGAGACATTACTTTGCCAACAAATGTCTATCTAGTCAAGGCTATGGTTTTCCCAGTAGTCATGTATGGATGTGAAAGCTGGACTATAAAGAAAACTGAGCTTGGAAGAATTGATGCTTTTGAAGTGTGGTGTTGGAGAAGACTCTTGAGAATCCATTGGGCTGGAAGGAGATCCAACCAGTCCATGCTAAAGGAAATCAGGCCTGAATATTCATTGGAAGGACTGATGCTGAAGCTGAAACTCCAATAATTTGGCCACTTGATGCAAAGAACTGGCTCATGGGAAAGACCCTGATGGTGGGAAATATTGAAGGCAGGAGAGAAGGGGATGCCAGAGGATGAGATAGTTGGATGGCATCATGGACTCGATGTACTTTAGTTTGAGTAAGCTCCGTGAGTTGGTGATGGACAGGGAAGCCTGGTGTGGTGCAGTCTATGGGGTCGCAAAGAGTCAGACATGACTGAGCAGCTGAACTGATATCTGATATCACTCTATTAATGCCAAGTAACATTGACAGCAGGTATTATTACTAATGATGAGAAAGGTTATGATAAAAATTTGAATTCACAGGAAATCTATTCCATTATCTATCTATTTGCAATTAATAATATCTTACTTGTATAATAAAATAATGAGGGTCATATCCTAAGTCATATAAATAAATGTAGGCATACGTCTCTCAAAACTGACTGAACATGAAGAGAATTACAGAGCAACGGAACAACTCAAATGACATTTTCGGTAGATTTGACACCTTAAAACACAACAAAAAATGGTACAATATCCAGACCCGTTTTGAGAACTAAGGATTATATAGAAAACCTGTTAATGTTCTGGTCTCATATAATAAGTTTCAATAAAATTCAAATGACTGAATTATATAGAAATTTATACTCTGACCATAGTGGAGGTAAGCTAGAAATTGATAATAATAAGACAATCTTATATGTTTAGAAATTTAAAAAGCACATTTTAATAGGCCAAAGAAGAAACTATAATGATAATCAGAATATTTGTTAATTTAAAAATGATAAAATATCATTTGTGGGACGACGCTAAAGCAGCCCCTAAGGGAAAATACTTAGCTTTAAAATGTTTCAGCATAAGAGAAGTAAACATTAATGGTCTTCGATTCCATCTCCAAAAAACAGGGGACAGAGATAATTATACTCAAATAGAAGACAGGAAGTCATAAGATAATAAATTCATGAAACAATATTACTAAATGACATTTTTGGCAGATTTGACATGTTAAACACAACAAAAAATGGTACAATATCCAGACCCTTTTTGAGAACTAAGGATTATATAGAAAACCTGTTAATGTACTGGTCTCATATAACAAGTTTCAATGGAATTCAAATAGTGATATTATAGTTTCCTCATTGGCTATGGTACTAGATAGTGATTCTGAATTCTCTGAATGTTATAACAGCTGTTTTTAGATAAAACTAAAAATAATAAGTAAAAATTTAACATAATAAAAATAGGATGAGACCTAGAAAAAGAAAGAAAACTGATAGCACTGTATATGTTATAGGATGCCCCTGAACAAAATGGGAGATAATTTGACCATCAAATATAGAAATAACTGCAGTTTGTTTAAATGTGGATGATATATTAATATGATGCATGAGGCCAAACTTTTACTTTGATACAGCTTATTTGGCTAGAAGCTTCTTTGAAGACAAGTCATCATCTGAAAACTACAAAGGAAAATAAACCAAAATACTTTTGTCTTTTCTGCATGAACTTTACCCCAGGCCTACAAAATAGTCAATGAAAAATGTCAACATTATAACATCACTATTTTATAATACAATGTTAAATAATATTTCAAGGAACTGATCACAAATGTTTGTTAAAATCAAGGAGTAAATAAAAGAAAACAAAACACGATGGTGAATTTTATAATGAATGTGTTAGTCTCCAAAAGCCTGAGTATACTGATTAATCTTTATATCAAAAAATAAAGATAACCAAACTTTCCATGTTTGCAGTGTGTTAACTGCTGCTGCTGCTAAGTCGCTTCAATCGTGTTTAACTCTGTGCGACCCCATAGATGGCAGCCCACCAGGCTCCCCCATCTCTGCGATTCTCCAGCCAAGAACACTGGAGTGGGTTGCCATTTCCTTCTCCAATGCATGAAAGTGAAAAGTGAAAGTGAAGTCACTCAGTCGTGTCCGACTCTTAGCGACCCCATGGACTGCAGCCTACCAGGCTCCTCCATTCATGGGATTTTCCAGACCAGACCAGGACTTAAAATGCAACAACCATTAATTATTCTTGCCTAATTAAGAAATTGACTCTGATGAAGACTCTAGATCTACATAGTACTTTACAATAAGTATGTGGATCAGAAAAACACATTAAGTACCACAAGGAAAGAAATCAGCAAAATCCAGAAATGTGTAAATTTGATTTATTGTCTTTATGAACTAAATTAAGCAAAATAAAAATATGGGGGTGGGTACAGACTAAGGAATCTGTTTGGATTACAATTCAAGTGAATCAGCCCTAGATAAGTAAGGATATATTTATTGAAGAAAATATATTGGGAAAAACTGAGGGAAACCAAATAGCAGAATTGTAAAATTTTATTATAATATTATATTATACATATAATATCTCTATTATTAACTCAGGTGTAAAAAATGGTATAGTGTAGTACCTCAAAATAGTCACATGAAATTGGGAGAGTATAGATAGATAAAATAATGTTGACTATGTGTTGATAATNAGTTGAGCAAAGTTCTCAGATGCAAAATTATTATCCAGAAATCATTTATATTTTTAGACAAGAATGAGCTAGTGAGAAAATAACATTTCACCATTTACAGTGCCATAGAAAATCAAATTTCTAGGAACAAGCACATTAAAAAATGTACAAGATTTCTTCTTGGAAAATCACTCAGTTTTGTAGGAAGAAATAGACAAATATGTTGAGGAATGTCTTATGCCCATGGATTGGAAGTCTCCATGTTTAATTTAAAGACCCAATTCTCACACAAAAAGTACTCTAGAGATTTAGTGTTAGAGCAAATACCAAAAAGAAATCCCAGGAGGTCATTTTCCCCGAAGCAGAATGCAATGTTTCCATGGTAGTGAAAAGAACCAACATTAAGAGAGAGAACAAGCAGAAGACATTGTCTTTTGCTATCAAAATTAATGATGAACCTGCGGCAATTAGCAGAGTGTGTTATGATGGAAGGATTGAGGGCAGCAGTAATGAGGTGCCAGTGAGGCTCCTGAAAGAGGTCTGCAAGCACACGTGGGTGCCCCCCCCCAGACACACACGCACATACACAGGTACTTAATATTGACAAATGTGGCTCCATGGACCAGTGAAAAAGAGCATTCTTTTCATTGATAATGGGAGATTAATTGGAGAATTAATTAATTGGAGAAATTGATTAATTGGAAAAAAAGAGCATTCTTTTCACTGATTAATTGGAGAAATACAATTTTTGATGCCTTCTTAAGCCAATCATAACATGAATTCTAACTTGACTATAAATTTAAATTGTAAAAGACCTCTAGAAAATAATAAGGGAGAATAACTTTTTGCCCTTGGTATAATTTTTTTTTTTTAACTATCCATTACTACTCGTACAGGGGAAATAAATGATCATTTGGAGCACATTAAAATTAAGAACTTTTGTTCATTAAGAGAGACAGTTAAGAGAGTGATAAAGCAAACCATTCATTGAGAGAAGATCTATATATCTATACATCTATACTCTTGTTTACAACTAAAGCTGTTGCCCAAAGTATATAAGGACTTCCTAAAAATTAGTAAAAAAAGAAATCTTTTACAATAAATATATGAACACAGAACTCAACAGAGTGCATTAAAAAGACACTGTCTGAATGGCAAAGGGCTCAATCTCATAAGTGGGTGATTTAAAATTAAACAGGGCACCTGTTGAAGAACCGTACTATAAATAGGTCAGAGTAGAATTATTTTTTCTTATATTCATGATCTGAAAATGTACCAATAGCATCTGTGTTCACTGGTGTTTTTATAAATAGGTGAGTTATACTTTCATTATGGATGGTTTATTCTGCATCATTGCAAAGTACAGATTTGAAGATGACGTGATTAGATGGAAAAAACTGAATGCTGACTCCTGAAGATAATAATATCACTGAAAGTTGAGAGGGTCTTAAGCAGGTGAGGAAGGTGATTTGGAGTTTACAGAATAAACATTTAACCTCTGGGTGCATATACTTTCTTTCTCCTTCCTAAAGGGAAGAGTCTGACTCTTTTCCATCACTAGGCTGAACCCCATCTATCTGGAGAAAAACAGATGTCAGACACGTGGACCAAAAGACTGGGGATGAAAATTAATTCAGTTAAACTGGCTATGAGTGGAAATACACATCAGAAGTAAAGGTGGAAGAACTCATATATTTTTCTAGGTAGAAAACTGAAGTGTTTCTTCTACAGCTTTATTTGTGCCACCTTTCAGTTTCACAGTTGGGATTAACTGGTCAACCTATGTCTGCAGGACACGTGACCCTTCTATTTCTCTGGGGCACATGTTGTCTTTGTATGCACTTGCTGCCCTGCAGTGCCTAAATTCTGTGTGATTTCCACTTTTTTTCTTTCCTACATTATACCTTCCCAGGATGAAATTACCATCAGGATAATAAAATGCAAAATTGAAGTTTAAGCTAAAATAACAATGATAATAACAGCAAATCTCTCCTGACGATGCTTGTTGTATGAGGGTCATACATTTTCTTTCCTCCGCATGTTGCAGCTCCGGGCTGTGTTTGCCCAGTTTCCTTGCTTTCTCAAAGCTCCTGTCCAGAGGCACCGCAGGAAGAAGTCATATGCCAACCAAGAAACTGAAATTCGTTTGGCATCTTTGGAGCACCTGGGAACGTGGGGAATTATGGTAAGAAGCCTTACACTCTGGGCTGGGTGGGCAGAGCAGGCAGCTCTTTGACTGATGGCTCTGAACATGATGAAGATTGAGACATAGTTCGGCTTGGCATGCCTGCACTGGTGTTCTTACTTCATATATTTCCAACCATGAACAATTCCTCCCCTTACACAGAACTATGTTAGTTAGACCTATATACTCTGTGGTATACATTTTGTGACTTTAGTACTGTTTTTTGATTCAATGTCAGAGATAAATGTCAATTTTTCACAGAGACATCCAAAATTAGGGAATTCAGGAAGAAGATTTTTACTTTAGATCTGGTATCAAAATGTTATAAAAATATCTTAGAATAGTAGTGAGTAAGAATCATCTTATACATGCTAACTATTCCATTCCTTCAAAATTGAATCATGAATTTTTAAAATCATAGATAAAGCCATATCAATTTATGGCCTAAAGCATGCATAAAAGATAAGTAAAAATTATTCTGGCTTTCATATGAAAAAGGTCTATATTTCACAGTCTCCACTGAGGGCTTTTTTTTCCCCTTGTTTTATCTCTGATTTCATTTAAATGGCAAGGTGAGGCTTTAGTGATGTTTCTTTTCCTCCTCCTCCTTCATGAAGAGAGCGATGCCTTTAATCTATCAATTCCCTGGGTTGATTGTTTGCTTTTTAGTATACAATTGGCATGTGTGCATCTCGCTTTCAGAGATGCCTGAAACAGTTTTTCAAAGACAAAGAACGTGTTTTTTTAAGACTCTGCTCTTAGAGATGGTAAGCCTGAATTATTGATAGGTTCACTCATTCAAAAGAGTTGACCAGGACGACTGTGGTTCCTCTGGTTTTGCCTTAGGCACACCTTCTGCCAGTGGCTCTGTACCCTGCCAAGAACACCAGCCTTCTTCTTGGCTCCTTTTTCCTGCTGGGCAAATTTTGAAAGCTTGATTGTTTGCTGGTACAAAGCAGTGACCCAAACAGAGCACAAAACCAAAATGAAAAAATTCTATGAGGGCAATATATGATTGCTGACTATGATTAGGACATGGAAAAAAAGAAAACAAAGCATCTATTAATAAGAAGCCACAGGAGGAAATGCAGAACTGTTCTAAGCATTATTTTTCTGTGATAAAGAATGAAATAGATGTCAACAAACTCCATGTTGGTTTTCTTTTCCCATTCTCTATCAAGGGCTTAAGTAATGATGTGCATGCATGACAGTGGGAGAGAGTTTTTGTGAAAGAGAAAGAGAGAGTTTTTATGTATTAAAGGAAGCGTCCCCAACCTATAGAATCAAATGCCAGATGACCTGAAGTGGAGCTGATGCCATGATAATCGAAATAACTTTCACAATACAAGTAATGCACTTGGATCATCCCAAAACCATCCCCCAATTCCTGGTCCATGAAAAAAACTGTCTTCCATGAAACTGGTCCTTGTTGCCAAAATGATCAGGGACTGCTATTAAAGGAACTTTTTTTTTTTTTTCCTTTAAGCTCTGAGTGCTATGTGCTGGGTAAGGAACCCATAAGGAAGTAGGGTGAGCAGTAAGGGAATGCATAGACAGACAACCTCAGCTTTTAAAAGAGATTTTGGCAGAAAAATGTTCTGAGATTCTGGTCTATTTTTGCCACATGGATGAAGTTAAAGGTTGGAGAGGATGAGCACTCTGTGTTACTATTTATTCCCCTAATGCTGATTAATAGATTAATGCTGTGATCCCTAGGTCAGAGGATAGTGACATGATGGCCCAGAATCTTCCTTTTCTCTAAGCCCGTGTGGTTGAAGGTTTATATGTTTTATTATTTTATGCACACACACATGATATTTTGCAAAAATGTGCAGAACGAACATTTAAAAAGGAAATGAAGGTTTTTAAAGGAGTTTCATAAACTAGTGGCTAATAAAAGTTATCCCCCTCATGTTGTATGAGTATATAAACCATCTTCCTTAAAGATAAGGTAGTGGAAATGGCTTCAGCCTCTGTGTAAGTCTGCAGAAGCTGAAAAGAAGTGTGCTGGCTTCAGGAGCTGTGTGTGTTGTGTGAGGCACACGGCAGCAACTCTCATTGCCCCTGCTAGATGCTTTCAGGAGAAATGTCACTCTTCACAGCAAGTGATGAGATTTGACATATGGCATCAAAGCATCATTAAAACCACACCTGCTGCAGAAGAGGCTGTGCCTTTCAAGGGATTTCCAAGCAGAAAAGGTTACACTGAACATCCAAAAGGCTAAGGCTTATTTCTTTCCTTTGCAGACAATTAAATGCTCTAAAGAAAAAAGTACATTTCTCAAATTTATGTAAGAAAAAGAATCTACTTTTGCAGCACACTTTAAAAAAAAATTCTGAATGTAACACTTTTTTTCTTTGCATAGCTAGGACATACACTATAACCTAATACAACTTATTCACAAGTATTGATTTCTGTGAGGAAAGTTTTGTCAGGAATCATAAAACATGGGGCCTGAAAATGTTATGGTTCTGCTCTTTGGGCAAGATCTACTTTCTAAGAACTTTTCACCTCTGTTCTATATTTTCATCTCTGGAAAGGAAGATGATATAATTTATTCAGCATTAACTATATGGCAGTGGTTTTTTATATTTTATCATCTAGTCTCATCTGGTGATGTCTATAGGTAAAGAAACTATGTCTGGGTGGTTAAATAACTTTTCCAAACTCATGCAACCAAAGCAGCTGAGTTGAAATTTAAGCCCAGGTTATTCAAATGTAAAAAGTTTGTATTCTCATTTATTTATGCTGATGCTATTCTCTGTGTTCAAGATTGGATTGTATGTATCAGGCAAAGGAAGATAAATGGTCTCTGAGCTGAAATGTTTTATGATTAGTTTGTGAGATAGGAGATATTCATAGAAGACAAAGAGATACATGGTATGTCATCTTTAAAGCATTAAATAATTAGTACAGACAACACGTGGGCTTCCCTGGTAGATCCATGGGTGAAGAATTCACATGCAATGAAGGAGACATGGATTCAATCCTTGAGTCAGGAAGATGCTCTGGAGGGGGGCATGGCAACCCACTGCAGTGTTCTTGCCTGGTGAATCCCATGGACAGAGGAACCTTGCTGGCTACAATTCATAAGGTAGAAAAGAGTCAGACAGGACTGAAGTGACAAAGCGTGCATGCATGCACAGACAATATGCACCACCCCATCAAATATGGTTCAGTGACCAGACACTCAGGTAAGGCTGCTGTAGTGTGTAGAACTGACATAAGGTCAGAAGAATAGGAAAGGTTTAAGTCAAAAGCTTGAGGGATACAATATCAATAGGGATACTGAGAGCAGTATATATTGGGCATTTCTAATGGGAAGAGTTGGTTGAGATCTTGAGCTGGCTTCTGTTTCTGCAACAATAGATTAACAAATATTTAGTCTCTCTGCTATCTCTAGTGCTGGCAAATTGTCCTCACGTCAACCTCTCATTTCAACACATATTTTACAGACATGACAAATATTTTTACAGTGAAATTTCCAGGCTGTTATCAAGCTTTCATCGTTGTGAAGAAAAGTTCATATGCCATTAAGGAGAAATGTGTGTTTCCTACAAACAAGAAGTGACATAATTTTCTGCATGAAATCAAATTTTAATTGTCTTACATCCAAGAAAGAAGGAGGCATGTGTTGGGACCTGACCTGAGCCATGACAGGCTCAACAGGCCACACTAGGCCTAAGCCTCAGGTTCTTGTAAGCATGAGTCATAATTTTAGGAAGCCCCCAATGACATCAAGGTCCCTGATGACACCAAGGCCCCCGATGAGCTAAGGTTGAGTCAATCAAGGTTAAGTCAAACACCCGATAACCCAAGGTTAAGTCAATCAAGGTTATGTCAATCACCATGATGACCCAAGGTTGAGTCAGTTACCACACACCAACTAAACTATTGCTCAGACAAAAGACCACCTGTATATAAGCAGCTGTAATTCAGAGCTCAGGGCTCTCGTCAAGACTCCACTGCGCTGGATGAGACGGGAGCCCTAGCTCCGGCTAGTAATAAAACCCCTTTATGTTTTTGCATTGCTGTGGACGTCTTATTCTCTCAGTTTTGGGGACTCGGACTCTGGGCATAACAGCATGCCTTTAAAAATGTGTCTGAAAGAGCAAACGGCAGATTGTGTAATGAAAGGGTCAAGTGAAAGTCAGCCCAATGAAACTATATTTCAGAGCATATCTGGAAGACACACTATCAGTGAATCACTAAAATACTTTACTTGAGGATATACACAGTTTAATTTAGTATGCATTCCATCACTTACTAATATGTCTGGAATATTTATTACATGCATGTAATATGCTAAACATGAGATATATATTGATTGAAAATACACATTTTCTACATCCTGAATGGAAACAATGGTGAATGACAGATATTAAATGTTAAAATTCCATCAGGACATTTAAATTTTAAAACTGGAAGGTTTTAGGAAGCATGCAAGAGAAAGTTCTGTAACCAACAAGAACCCACTATACAGCAGAGAGAATATACTCAATATTTTGTAACATTCTATAGGGGAAAGCATCTGCCAGAATACCTGATTTCCAAAAGGGAAAAATAAGATCACAGGCACGCACATACTCAGAGTCTGCTTAAAGAAGGGTAATCTGTTGTAAACTTAAAAATTTAGCTGAAATTTAATTAAAAATAATACCTCATCTAATGAAAAAATACATATGGGTGATTTTTCTGAAATACAATGATAGGCAAAAGTCAAATTCACAGAGCCAACATTGGCAGCACTCAGGGAGGAAATGTTTGGGATACCGGCTGGATCTGTGTGGTTGCTGTGGGCAGTTTATTTTTCTCAGAGTCAGAGATCCTTGGCAATTTTAGCCTGAGGTCGGCACATATTTGAACTGTGTGCTTATCCCCAGCCCCCTGCCCCACGTCTATGCTTAAAGTCACTGCAGATAACTTGGATAATTTGTCTCCACAGGTAGAGTTTATGGAGAGAATGTGCTGGAGGAATGGTATGACTGGTTTATTGTTCAGTCTATTTATCTTTGTAACAGAGAGAAAGGCATTTTCCATCTAGACATCCATCTCCGAGTCTTGGCTAATGTGACTCCCTTCTAAAGAGACAGGACCAAAGTGCACATGCTGACTCAATCAGGTTTCCCAGTTCCTGGAAAAAAGGCTAGATCATGGGTCTCTGCAAATTAATGTAGGTAATGAGCTCATTGCCATTCTCCTGGGAGACAAGCCTTGCTTCTTTTCACCTCTCTTGGTTGACATCCGCTGATGTTGGAGTATGCAGAACTTTTCCCCCCATATTCATGCAGGAAGTAATGACTGAACAATTCTTTATGGAACAGATATTTCTTCTGAATAAGTTACCGCCTTAAATTATCTAGGATATTGCAGCCAATGTCATTTGAGAAGAGTAATTAAAGTGAAATGAGGTTAACTAACTTGATTAATCTTTTATAAATTAATTGCTCTCCTGGAAAGAAAACAGCTTGACTTCACTTTTTTTATCATTAAGAAATGTATTGGTGAATTATACTTCTGGCTAAGATACAGTAACAGAGACTGGATTCACTCTTCTGCCTGAAACAATCTAGAACAATATTTTGTAAACACAAAAATAAACAGCCATCTACAACACATTGAACATTAGGCAACAAAGGCTAGTTATCCCTGAGAAGCATAAGATACAGGTGCAAGCCCTAGAATTACCCGTTTGCTGCCTTTAGAGTTTCCCAGTGTAAGGGCAGAGGGTGCATGAGTTCGCTGTGGCTGGTGGAGCTCATTTCTAAAGAACTCATGGCTTAAAACAACTCAGCTTTATTTTCTTGCAGTTCGATGTGTTAGAAGGCCAATGTGGGTCTGCTGTGCTCAGTCACTGCAGTTGTGTCCGACTTCATGGTCTGTACCCTGCCAGGCCCTTCTGTCCCTGGGCTTCTCCAGGCAAGAACACTGGAGTGGGTTGCCATGGCCTCCTCCAGGGGATCTTCCCAACCCAGGGACTGAACCCAGGTCTCCGCACTACAGGTGGATTCTTTACCATCTGAGCCACCAGGGAAGCCCCACGTGGGTCTAATGAGCCACGATCAAGGTGACAGCAGAGCTGCATTCCTCTCTGGAGGCTACAGGATAATAGAATGTCTTTCCTCTTCCTACTTCTAGAAACTTCCTGCATTCTTTGACTTATACCCCTTTCTCTTTCCAAATGAGGACCAGTTGTCAAATCTTTCTTACAGTTCTTCACTCTGTCCCTCTTTCCTACCTTTATCTTCTCCTAAGAATGTTGTTAGGCTTCCTAGGTGGCACTAGTGGTAAAGAACCCACCTGCCAATGTAGGAGGCATAAGAGACGCGGGTTCAATCCCTGGGTCAGGAAGATCCCCTGGAGAAGGAAATGGCAACACACTCCTGTATTCTCACCTGGAGAATCCCATGGACAGAGATGCTGGCATGCTACAGTCCTTGGGGCTGCAAAGAGTTGAACACGACTGAAGCGACTTAGCATGCAACACACACAAGAACTTGTCATTACCTTGGTCCCACGCAGATCATCCAGAATCATCTCACAATTATGAGGACAGGTGTTTGACAACCTTATTCCATCTGCAGACCTTAATCTCCTTCCATGAATAATGACAGATATATAGGCAAACAAATGCTTTCTCTTATTATTTAAATATTGTTAAGAAGTAATTGACTCTGGCAGCATGAAAACATATACATTGCCATGTATAAAATAGACACCTAGGGGGAATTTGCTGTATGACTCAGAGGGCTCAACCCAGTTCTCCATGACAACCTGGAGGGGTAGGAGGTGGAAGAGAAGTTCAAGAGAGAGGGGACATCTGTATACTTATGGCTGATTCATGATGATATTTGGCAGAAACTGGCATAATATTGTAAAGCAATTATCCTCCAACTAAAAAATTTAAAAAGTAAAAATATAATTGACTCTATTTACAAAATTTATATTAGCAGTGCAATGAGGATTATAAAATGAGTAAAATTAGAATGTATGGCAATATTGGATAAAAGCTGGAATTGGACAGATGGAAGCATTAGGATTCTATTCCAAGTTGTAGTTTCTATTGTAAGATTCTTGTGCAATTCATTACTGTAAAAATATTTGGGGATAGACTAACTACCTAAAGATGTATACCACAACCTCTGCAAAGAGAGAATTTAAGGTAATATTTTCCCTTGTACTGTGAATTAATATATTAATTTTAGATTTATACTGGTGATTTTTTGCAGTTTATCCATCCAAGAAATACATCTTTCCTGGTGATAGTACCATGCAAATGAATTTATCAAGGAATAAATGTTAAACTCATGAGACATCTAGTAGACTCGGGTAGCTTTATACTTTTTATTTTCCTTCTTTTCCTCCTTCTTTATGTTGTTATTTCTATTATTGTTACATAGAGCATCAGTTCAGTTCAGTCACTCAGTCATGTCCAACTCTGCAACCCCATGAATTGCAGCACGCCAGGGCTCCCTGTCCATCACCAACTCCCAGAGTTCACTCAAACTCACGTCCATCGAGTCAGTGATGACATCCAGCCATCTCATCCTCTGTCGTCCACTTCTCCTCTTGCCCCCAATCCCTCCCAGCATTAGAGTCTTTTCCAATGAGTCAACTCTTTGCATGAGGTGGCCAAAGTACTGGAGTTTCAGCTTTAGCATCAGTCCTTCGGTAAAGCATCTGCCTATAATGCAGGAGACCCAGATTCAATCCCTGGGTTGGGAAGATCCTCTGGAGAAGGAAATGGCAACCCACTCCAGTACTCTTGCCTGGAAAATCCTATGGTAGGCTACAGTCTATGGGGTCGCAAAAGGTCGGACACGACTGAGCAACTTCACTTCACTTCACTTTCCAAAGAAATCCCAGGGCTGATCTTCAGAATGGACTGGTTGGATCTTCTTTCAGTCCAAGGGACTCTCAAGAGTCTTCTCCAACCCCACAGTTCAAAATCATCAATTCTTCGGTGCTCAGCCTTCTTCACAGTCCAACTCACATCCATACATGACCACAGGAAAAACCAAACAAACAAAGCTAGTGGACGTGATGGATTCACCTTTGGAATCACCAAAAAATGGACCTTAGTCAGCAAAGTAATGTCTCTGCTTTTGAATATGCTATCTAGGTTGGTCATAACTTTTATTCTAAGGTGTATGCGTCTTTTAATTTCATGGCTTCAGTCACCATCTGCAGTGATTTTGGAGTCCCCCAAAATAAACTCTGACACTGTTTCCATTCTTTGCCCATCTATTTCCCATGAAGTGATGGGACCGGATGCCATGATCTTCATTTTCTGAATGTTGAGCTTTAAGCCAACTTTTTCATTCTCCTCTTTCACTTTCATCAAGAGACTTTTTAGTTCCTCTTCACTTTCTGCCAAAAGGGTGGTGTCATCTGCATATCTGAGGTTATTGATATTTCTCCCGGCAATCTTGATTCCAGCTTGTGTTTCTTCCAGTCTAGTGTTTCTCATGATGTACTCTGCATAAAAGTTAAATAAGCAGGGTGACAATATACAGCCTTGACGTACTCCTTGTCTTATTTGGAACCAGTCTGTTGTTCCATGTCCAGTTCTAACTGTTGCTTCCTGACCTGCATACAGATTTCTCAAGAGGCAGGTCAGGTGGTCTGGTATTCCCATCTCTTTCAGAATTTTCCACAGTTTACTGTGATCCACACAGTCAAAGGCTTTGGCATAGTCAATAAAACAGAAATAGATGTTTTTGTGGAACTCTCTTGCTTTTTCCATGATCCAGCAGATGTTGGTAATTTGATCTCTGGTCCCTCTGCCTTTTCTAAAACCAGCGTGAACATCTGGAAGTTCACGGTTCACGTATTGTTGAAACCTGGCTTGGAGATTTTTGAGCATTACTTTACTAGCGTGTGAGATGAGTGCAATTGTGTGGTAGTTTGAGCATTCTTTAGCATTGCCTTTCTTTGGGATTGGAATGAAAACTGACCTTTTCCAGTCCTGTGGCCACTGCTGAGTTGTCCAAATTTGCTGGCATATTGAGTGCAGCACTTTCATAGCATCATCTTTCAGGATTTGAAATAGCTCCACTGGAATTCCATCACCTCCACTAGCTTTGTTTGTAGTGATGCTTTCTAAGACCCCTTGACTTCACATTCCAACATGCCTGGCTCTAGATGAGTGATCACACCATTGTGATTATCTTGGTCGTGAAGATCTTTTTTGTACAGTTCTTCTGTGTATTCTTGCCACCTCTTCTTAGTATCTTCTGCTTCTGTTAGCTCCATAGCATTTCTGTCCTTTATTGAGCCCATCTTTGCATGAAATGTTCCCTTGGTATCTCTAATTTTCTTGAAGAGATCTCTAGTCTTTCCCATTCTGTTGTTTTCCTCTATTTCTTTGCATTGATCGCTGAGGAAGGCTTTCTTATCTCTTCTTGCTTTTCTTTGGAGCTCTGCATTCAGATGCTTATATCTTTCCTTTTCTCCTTTGCTTTTTGCCTCTCTTCTTTTCCCAGCTATTTGTAAGGCCTCCCCAGACAGCCATTTTGCTTTTTTGCATTTCTTTTCCATGGGATGGTCTTGATCCCTGTCTCCTGGACAATGTCATGATCCTCATTCCATAGTTCATCAGGCACTCCATCTATCAGATCTAGGCCCTTAAATCTATTTCTCACTTCCACTGTATAATCATAAGGGATTTGATTTAGGTCATACCTGAATGGTCTAGCAGTTTTCCCTACTTCAATTTAAGTCTGAATTTGGCAATAAGTAGTTCATGATCTGAGCCACAGCTCCTGGTCTTGTTTTTGTTGACTGTATAGAGCTTCTCCATCTTTGGCTGCAAAGAATAGAATCAATCTGATTTCGGTGTTGACCATCTGGTAATGTCCATGTGTAGAGTCTTCTCTTGTGTTGTTGGAAGAGGGAGTTTGCTATGACCAGTGCATTTTATTTGCAAAACTCTATTAGTCTTTGTCCTGCTTCATTCCGCATTCCAAGGCCAAATTTGCCTGTTACTCCAGGTGTTTCTTGACTTCCTACTTTAGCATTCCATTCCTCTATAATGAAAAGGACATCTTTTTGGGTGTTAGTTCTAAAAGGTCTTGTAGGTCTTCATAGAACTGTTCAACTTCAGCTTCTTCAGCGTTACTGGTTGGGGCATAGACTTGGATTACTGTGATATTGAATGGTTTGCCTTGGAAACGAACAGAGACCATTCTATCGTTTTTGAGATTGCACCCAAGTACTGCATTTTGGACTCTTTTGTTGACCATTATGGCTACTCCGTTTCTTCTGAGGGATTCCTGCCTGCAGTAGTAGATATAATGGTCATCTGAGTTAAATTCACCTATTCCAGTCCATTTTAGTTTGCTGATTCCTAGAATGTCAACGTTTACTCTTGCCATCTCTTGTTTGACTAGTTCCAATTTGCCTTGATTCATGGACCTGACATTCCAGGTTCCTATGCAATATTGCTCTTTACAGCATACATCACCAGTCACATCCATAGCTGGGTATTGTTTTTACTTTGGCTCCATCCCTTCATTCTTTCTGGAGTTATTTCTCCATTGATCTCCAGTAGTGTGTTGGGCACCTACTGACCTGGGGAGTTCCTCTTTCAGTATCCTATTATTTTGCCTTTTCATACTGTTCATGGGGTTCTCAAGGCAAGAATACTGAAGTGGATTGCCATTCCCTTCTCCAGTGGACCACATTCTGTCAGAAATCTCCACCATGACCCACCCGTCTTGGGTTGCCCCAGTGGCATGGCTTAGTTTCACTGACTTAGACAAGGCTGTGGTCCTAGTGTGATTAGATTGACTAGTTTTCTGTGAGTATGGTTTCAGTGTGTCTGCCCTCTGATGCCCTGTTGAAACACCTACCATCTTACTTGGGTTTCTCTTACCTTGGGCGTGGGGTATCTCTTCACAGCTGCTGCTCCTTAGCTTGGATGAAGGGTATCTCCTCACTGCCACCCCTCCTGACCTTCAATGTGGGAGAGCTCCTCTAGGCCCTCCTGCGCCTGCACAGCCACCACTCCTTGGACTTGGGGTTGCTCCTCCAGGCCGCCCCTGACCTCGGATGCGGGGTGGCTCCTCCCGGCCGCCCCTGGCCTCGGATGCGGGGTGGCTCCTCCTGGCCGCTCATGACCTCGGATGCGGAGTGGCTCCTCCCGGCCACCTCTGACCTTGGACGCGGTGTAGCTCCTCTTGGCCATTCCTGCGCCGTCGCAGCCTGGCACTCTCAGCCACTGCCCCTGACCTTTGACGTGGGGTAGCTCCTCTTGGGCCCACTTAGTGTGCCTGTCGCAGCCACCTGCGCTTAGCGCGTTGGTCCCAGCATAGAGCATATCTCCACTGGTTTAGAACAGCATCTGGGCAGGCTATGTACATTTTATTCATTGCTAAATTCCCACATCCACTGTAACAGTGCCTCTTTTATAACAGTCTTTAATACCTATTTGAATTGGCTTTTATGCTTGCATTGTATTACTTCCAGAGTAACAACTTTACTAACTCTTGATTAAAAAAAAAACAAAACAAAAAACCATGAATAATCAATTGTTGAAAATGTGGAGTCAGGGTGAAGCAATTGTATTTTTTCAGCCATTTGTCATCTATGTCTGTATCTCTTCATTGATGAAGGATTTCCTCTTTTGCTTATGATAATATGTGGGGAAAGGGTTTCCTATTTTTTATAAAGCTGTGTACATAACTATTCCAAGAGACTGCTTTGTCGAAGCTCAGCTGATTAATTCCAGGCTTGTTGGTGGAAACTAAATAATCCTATCTCTAGTTTAGCTGCTTCTCTCCTTTATAGCTTCTCCACCAAGATCTTCTAAATGATACTTAGAGATGCTCTTTCTCTTTCTACTACAGCTTCTCTCTAAAGCTACTCTCTCCCCATGGTTCCTCTTTTTGCTGTTTTTTCCTTGCTGAGGTTCCTTTTTTGACTTGAAAACAAGAATCTAAAGTGGATCAAGGAAGCTCTCTTCAGTTTCAAGTGCAATCACTCTATTGAAGGGAAGTATGAGACTTAAAAGAAGTGGAAACAGGAGTCTGTTTTTGTTGTTGCTGTTTTTTTTTTTTTTAAATCTCCCATTCTGGGTATTAAGTACTTTCTGCTACAGAATCTTAAAATAATAGATGCATTTATAATTTAACAGAATTGTTTTCAGGCAACAGTTTATGGCTGTCTTTCCTCTGTTGTTACTTTTCTGAAAACAACTTGTCCTACATTAGACTATGAATAAAATTACAAAGTCCATGCCCAATAACTTGGTAATTAAGTTTACAGCTCAATTAATCCTTCAGTTCAGTTCAGTTCAGTCGCTCAGTCGTGTCCGACCCCTTGTGACCCCATGAATCACAGCACGCCAGGCCTCCCTGTCCATCACCAACTCCCAGAGTTCACTCAGACTCACGTCCATCAAGTCAGTGATGCCATCCAGCCATCTCATTCTCTGTTGTCCCCTTCTCCTCCTGCCCCCAGTCAGTTTTAATTTGTCCTCAGATTGCAGGGAGTAAGATTAGAGGTGGGATGACTGCAGAGAAAAGAAAGTATTGTGACCCTCTGAATCATTTCCATTCTGTGCTTTTTAAGTATGTTTATAAGTATTACTGGCAATGATGTTTTCTTGGTTTTACTAAAGAGATTTTATTCCCCTTTCCACTCATAATATGTAATTAAGGGTATCCTTTTTGATACGCTCCCCAAATCTATTTTCTCAAGAGTGATACTGAGTTAGTCAAAAAGTTCTTTCCAGTTATGCCATACCATCTTATGGGAAAACCCAAAGGAACTTTTTGGCCAACCTAATATTTCCCCTTAGACTATAGTTTTATCTTAGCCTTCCAATCCCAAAGTATCTGCCCTTCCAGAAAACTTCTGAGTGCTCTGTCCAATTTAGTCCATCATTTTTGTAATCAGTTCTCTCCTGCCGTGTCTTTATAAGGGTTTGTCTCCTTCTTGGTTTGTTTACGTGGTGTTGATGCTGGATTCCCTAGTTCACGCGCTCAGGCAAAAGCAGATGGTCAGTCTAGGCACTGTTGTAGTCCTCAATGCATTTCTCTTTCCTAGACTCTAACCCTGTTCTCTTAACCAAGCCAGCACTTGTCAAAACGTTTACTGAGCGAAGGAGACTCGATTAAGGCATCCCAGTCAGCCCAAATAAAAGAGAGAGAAGAAATACATCATGCATCTTAACTCCTTAAACAGCCATTTATCTGGATATATTCTGATGAGAAATAATACTAGGCATTAACAATTCTCTCATTCTGAAGGTAATAGATTCAAAAGGCATGGGTATAATGCCTCTGTCTCAATCTTGGTAGATTTTTCATTTTAATGTAATTTCTTTCTCTTCAAGATGCTACAATTGAAAATAAAATGACTGCGTGGCAGGTGTTTTTCCTTTCCTTCTCCCATGCTCCTTGGCCACTCCAGCTGAGAGAGCTCATAAAAACGTCAGCTCTCTGCTGGCAAAGCATGCCACACCTGCTTGCCATGTGCTTCGTGACTACTAACATTTATGTATTGCTGTGTTCCAAGTCAGATAAGTTGATAAAATGCAACTTGAAATGCAGCACTTTGCGGCTCTAATGCTTTTAAAGAGATGTGTCTTCTCTTCCCATCTTAATACAAAATGTCCATTCCTTATTTCATTCTGTAAAAACTTGGCTGCTTCAGTATCCAAGTGAATTTGGAAAATCGTGCTGAAAAAATATTAACATTATATATATATATATATGTATATATATATATATTCACTTAACCAGACAAAGTCTGGTTATTTTAATTTATGATTGCCTATGAATGTCATAGAATATGCTAAGCCAGCTAAGATTTCATTCTCTGCTATGGCTGGTACAAATTAATTTGTCTATCTATTCATATAATTCCCATTAGAGATGTAAAAACCCGTGATGGCAGAAAATGGCATTAGCATGTTGAGGTATGCAAATGGTGCTTTGGCTCTACCTTACATTTTCATGAAAACTTGTACTTGCCATTTGAATTTTTTGTTTTTGTCTCATCTTGCTTTCATGTACTGAAGGTAATTGCTCAATAAAATTGGTGGAATAACATGAGAAATACATTACAAATTGTTCTTTATAAAAATAATGAATATATATCTCTAAA
>SJYQ01091732.1:0-23139 GCA_006410935.1 Redunca redunca | reverse complement strand
TAAATTTAGTTGAGTCTAATTTTTTTTAATTTAAATAAATTTAAGCATTTTATATCTATTCTTCATCTTTCTCACAGATTCACCAGAAACCTTTTCCTTGAAAGCCTGATGTTATCATTTCAGAGTAGGGTTACTAAATGTCTCTTCCCATATTATCCTTAAAAATGTATAATGTGTGTGTTCCTATTGTATCTTTTTATAATTTATTCATGTTTAATTGGAGGATCATTGCTTTACAATACTGGGTTGGTTTCTACCATACCTCAATATGAATTGGCCAAAGCTCCCTCCTGAAGCTCTCTCACCCTCCCCACCTCATCTCACCCATCTAGATCTTCACAGAGTGCCTGATTTGGGCTCCTTTTGTCATGCACCAGCTTCCCAGTGGCTTTCTGTTTTACATATGGTAATGCATTTGTTTCAATTCTACTCTCCCAATTCGTCCCACCCTCTTCTTCCCTGCTCTTTCCCTAAGCCTGTTCTATGTCTGCATCTCTGTTGCTGCTCTGCAAATAGGTTCATTGGTACCATCTTTCTAGAGTCCATATGTATGCATTACTATATGACATTTTTCTCTTTCTGACTTACTTCACTCTGTATAACAGGCTCAAAGTTCATCCACTTCATTAGGACTGACTCAAATGTGTTCTTTTTTATGGGTGAATCATTTTTTTAATGCTAAGTAGTATTTCTCTGAAGGGACACATACCCAGCATGGACAATCATTTTTTGGTGCTTAGTAGTATTTCTGTGACAGAGAAGGCAATGGCAACCCACTCCAGTGTTCTTGCCTGGAGAATCCCAGGGAAGGGGGAGCCTGGTAGGCTGCTGTCGATGGGGTCGCACAGAGTCGGACACAACTGAAACGACTTAGCAGCAGCAGCAGCAGTATTTCTGTGAAGGGATAAACACCCAGCATGGACAAGTTTCATGTCGTATGTCAGTAGTGATAGGAACAACCTTATGAAGATATATTTGAAGGTAGATCTTGAGTCTGGGTTTCTATCCATGATCAGTGGGAAATGTCAAGACCAGTGAACTAGTCTCTAACTTTACAAGCTAAAGTAAAACAAAATTTTATTTTACTCAACCTGTAACTATAAAATGATACAGGCATTGTAAATATNTTGTATATAGTTCTCTGTACTATACAGTAGGTCCTTGTTGTTTGTGCATCCTACATATACTAGCTTTCATCTGCTAATCCCAAACTCCTAACCTAATCCTCACCTACCCACATCTCCTGTGGCAATAAGTCTGATCTCTATATCTGTCAATATCTATCAATCTTTGTCTGGTTCCTAGATAGGTTCATTTGTGTTGTATTTAGGTCCCACATTTAAGTGATATCATATGGTATTTCAAAATTTAATTGGGAGTTTTGCTGTTACTAAGGTAGAGAAAATAACTCAAAATCATGCATGCATATTAGGTACAATCATGTTAATGCACACAGGTTAAAAATGAGCTTGAGATAGTCTTTGACTTTAGAATAAAGACAATAATTGATATGACTCATTGGTACTTTTGAAATAATCATCTTTCTTCTAGGTAAAATATGTAGATTTCCCTTGTGGTTCAGTTGTTAAAGAATCTGCCTGCAATGCAGGAGACCTGGATTTGATCCCTGGTTTGGGAAGATCTGCTGGAGAAGAGATAGGTTACCCACTGCAGGATTCTTGGGTTTCCGTTGTGGCTCTACTGGTAAAGAATCTGCCTGCAATACAGGAGACCAGGATTTGATCCCTGGTTTGGGAAGATCCTCTGGAGAAAGGAAAAGCTACCTACTCCAGTATTCTGGCCTGGAGAATTTCATGGACTGTATAGTCCATGGGGTCCTAAAGAGACATGACTGAGTGACTTTCACTTTCACTCTAGTGTTGAGAAAAGAAATCATTAGTCTAATGATAACCAATAAACATTTTTAAAACAATTCTTTATCAAGGTCTATATGAAATCACAAACATAAAGTGAAACGTGTAAAATTTTATGATCTGAATGGATTTTATATTACTTCTTTCAGACAGCATTATGTAAAGGTCAGAATCAGTTATACTCCAAATAGCTAAATAATTCTGGGCAATTCAGTCAAGTTTAGTACAAGCTTTGGGAGTAATTACTACTTCTTTATTAGACTGCATCAAGGACACATATGAGAATAATTCCTCAAGATTCTCATACTTGAGTAAAATGGAAAAATTACAGTGTAAAGTGCTTGTAAGTCCTGGCTTGGGTCTGCTTTATATCTAAACAAAGATGAAAAGCAAACATGTTAGTCACTCAGTCACTCTTTGTGACCCTATAGACTGTAGCCCAACAGGCTCCTCTGTCCATGGGATTTTCCTGGGAAAAATACTGTAGTGGGTTGCCTTCCCTTCTCTGGGGATCTTCCCAACCTAGGGATCAAATCAGGGTCTCCCCCATTGCAGGCAGATTCTTTACCTTCTGAGCCACCAGGGAAGCCAAAAACAAAGATAGTTAATGAATTGATTATTAGTGCTCATTATCATTATCAGTTTGTTTTTATGTTCTTATTTTTCATACAGGATATATTAAGAGAGTAGAAGTCAATTCAGAACATTTTCAAAAGCTTTTCAAGTGTCTTAATGTTATAGGTCCATTCTTAAACTATCAAGTTTGTATTAGGCATTCATATAGGAATAACTATTAGCTTAGATGCATACAAACTTTGAATTCTAATTACTCAATATTTTGTTAATCTTCTGCACTTATGTGAATGTTGGATGGTTATCCCTATATTTAACAGATGATAATTTAGTGTTATTAAAAAGAGTTATCTTTTCCCTCAGCATTTTCCAAAATCTTCTCTGGGATAGAATAGGTGATGCTGGACCCTAAGTTAGAAGAAGTCATGTAAAGAACTCTGAGAGGATGTGTGTGTATGAAGATTAAATAAAGGATAACACTCATCCAACACAAAAACATTTTCTATTATTTAGAAAATCAGAAGAAATAATGAATATAGTAGTGTTTTAATACCAAAGAACTGCTAAAAATCTAATTTAAGAGGTTCTTGTATACTGTCACTGCTTTCTCACCCTTCAATCTTCTCTAAACAAATTGTCACCTACTAATAATTTCTTTACTTTATAAAATATTGTTTTGCACATAGATGATTGTCTTTGTGTAATCTGTGTTATAGATCACTGTGAATGTGCAAGACCAGGATTTAAATTATACATTTAATAGGTCTTTCAGTGTTTTTGTATCATATCTAACATAAAGATGGTATTCATGAATGTTTATCGGACTAAATATCCCATAGAAGAGGTGTGAATTTAAAATAAAAAGATCTTTTCAAGACTCTAAATGGCTGTGTGATTATCAAAAATGACCATTCATTCGAGAATTCAGCAGAAAAAGAAACGGCATCAATATGTGCATGCGTTTGTTACTATGTGTTTTCCTGCATACACAAGTGGCTGACTTTAATGTCTACATGGATCAAATACACATGTGTTGAAACATTTTAGATATAAGCTATATTGAAGATTTCATTTTCAAGCTGATAACACCAATTTAATATGGAAGTCTATACTCACATGCAGGTAAAATAAATGCAGCAAATTGTGCGTAAAATCTTGGATCCGACAGTAGAATCCTTTTGACAGTTAAAGTAATGACCCTGCAGATTGCAACAGTTCAGAAACCTGAATAGTCTATTGCTTCCTGTTAACATATATAATGCACATGTCTGGGGGAGAGGTCACAACAGTATGCTAGGGACCAAGCTTAATATATGAAAATAGTTGGATTTTAATTGGTATGTATATTTCCCAGATTAAAATTCACACTTACAGCTCAATTATCTCAAAGAAGTGCTATAGTCCTGTTACAGAAACATATTTGTCTTGAAAGAGGAGGCTTGTTGGAGGAGAAATGTGCTTTCTTTGAAATCATAGGTATTTTATATTCATTCATTCATTTATTTTTGCAGTATATCTTAACAGAATAAACTTTGAAACTCTAATATAAGACTCATACTATGGGTGAGATATTATGTTTCTGGGATTCCCTTGGGTGAGGATTTTTCTTAAACATTTAAACTTTCTGAGTGAATTTTATCATCTCTTAAATAAAGGGTTTGACTGTAAAAAGCACCATATCACAGTGGTTAATAGTACAGACTTTGGACTCCAAAGTGTTGAGCTTAAATCAAAGCTCTGTTCCTTTAATTAGGCAAACTGTTTAGTCTCACAACCAATTTTTTTTTCTGATTTTCTTTCTCTTTGTTATGTCAATATTATCTACAAAATATTTCTTGTGAGCATTCAGTGAGGTAATGTGAAGATTCAATAAATAAACCCAAATTAAAGCTATTATTTTTATGCCATTGTAACCACTTCCCCTTCCAGCTGGATCATTTCATGAGAACACACACATTGTGAATAATTATTAACAATAGGCTTGTCAAGCACCCAGGAACTACTCACTGTTGACCTCCTTAAACACTGGCCAATATGCCTCCAATAATTGGCATCTGTGGAATCAAAAATGGAAGTCAACTGAGGTCATTTTCAGCAACATCAATCTCAGTTTTATTGACTTTCACTGTGTTCTGTCATGTAGACGATCTGTCATATAGATGATCTCTTGGCAAAACCCCCCACAAAATTAGTGACTGATAACCCTTGTATGGCCAATGGGTAAACCCGAGTTTCACAATAAAAATGTGTCATTGGCCTAAACTGTGCTTATAGAGCCTGTGGTGGTCCACATCATCAACACACACTGTGATTCTTCTTATTTCTTATAAGCAAAATGTCTTCTGTTTTCTGTGCTGGGAAATGGGGCCTTTAGGTGTCACTGTGTTTGCCTGAGTATGGGAACCAAGGAGGTAGAATTTTTGTACACAATGCCTTTTGGGGTATGCAGGCAAATAAAATTTATTAACCCCAAATGTCTCTTTGGCAAGGGATTATTTTAAGCTAAAAACAAGACCCCAAACACTCAAGAAGACTCCAAACACTCAGGAAGGGTCCAAACACTCTGACCTTCCCCCTAACCACCTGAAACACCTTGAAGGATGTATCAGGAAGGAAGCTATCAGCCGAGGTGACTATTTGCTGTTATTCAGTTGCTAAATCCTGTCCAACTCTGTGACCTCATGGACTGCAGCATGCCAGGCCTCCCTGTCCTTAACTGTATCCCAGAGTTTGCTTAAATGCACGTCCACTGAATCGGTGATGCTGTCCAACCATCTCTTCCTCTGTCACTCTCTTCTTCTGCCTTCAATCTTTCCCAGCATCAGGGTCTTTACCAGTGAGTTGGCTCTTTGCATCAGGTGGCCAAAGTTCTGGAGCTTCAGCATCAATCCTTTCAGTGAATATTCAGGACTGATTTCCTTTAGGATTGACTGGCTGGATCTCCTTGCAGTCCAAGGGACTCTCAAGAGTCTTCTCCAGCACCACAGTGGAGGCATCAATTCTTTGGTGCTCAGCTTTCTTTATGGTCCAACTCTGACATCCCTATATGATGACTGGAAAAACCATAACTTTGACTACACAGATCTTTGTCAGCAAATGATGTCTCTGCTCTTTTAATGACTATGGTGTGAACTAGATATGTAGACTGGGAAAAACTTAGCAGTGTCACTGTTAAGATTCCTCTCTCTGTCCCATTATCTCTGCCTGGCCCAGCAAACATTTACCAAATATTTTGTTTTTCCATCTCTGTGTGAATTGCCTTTCTCCCTTTAGAAGTCCTAAACCACTCCCCTCAACATCTTGCTTTGTCTTTAGCTGAAGACGGTACTTAAGGTGAGGCTTTCAGGCATTTGGGGAAGTTGCTCAGTTTACCTGGATCTCTCCCATGTATACATATTATTATAATTTGTCTGTTTTCCTTTTGGTAGTTTGTCTCTTGACAGTTTGATTATTTAAATTGGCCAGAAGAACCCAGAGAAGGAGAGAGAAATTTCTTCCTCCCCAACAAGTATTTATAATAAAGCTTTAAGGACTGTAGCTGAGGCATTCTGGCGGAAAATCTGGGGCTTTCTCTTCACTTTTCACATCTTTGTCTGTCTTTCCCTGGAATTTGCAAGATAGCTTGAAGAAACAGTTTGAGCCTCCTTCTTAGAATGAAAGGGGAATGATCCCATACATCAGGCATGATTTTATATGTGGGTCCCAGGTAACACTCTTTTGTTTGCCTGATTAGTGATCGAAAATATACCAGTTTCTACTCGGAAAATATCGTAAAAATCAAGAAGGGTTCAGGAAGACATGTGTTCTTGCCTGTGTACCAGACTACATAATAGATCCAAAGGCTCAGCTGTCACCTTCAGAAATCCATCATTTTGCTGGTACCAGACCACATTTCCCAGGTGGTTCAAAGCCAAGGGCTGAATCTGGATGCAATCTCAGGGAAGACTCTTTATGGGAGTATGTGGCCTGAATGTTGAGGCTTAACTGGACAACCCATGAGTCTAGGGTATATCCACCCAAACTTCTCCCTCTCCTTTCTCCTTGTCGGGGGTCAGACTTCCATCATGACCTAACAAATCTCTCACCTTCTTTCTCTCTGTTCCCACTCCATTTCCCGTCAAAGGCATTTCTCCTAATGAAATCATAGTGCAGGTAATTCCATCCTTGTTTCTGCTTCTCAGAAGACTGGAAGACAAGCATAGCTCATCTCTTTTTAATCTTTCAGCTCTGATGAAGTGTTAAGATCATCATACCCTTCGGGTGATGGCCCATTAAAACTACTGTTCCCTGCAAGTCTCCTATTTCATTTGATTTTCATGTTAACTTTTATCCCCCCCCTAAATCACTATCATATCCCATCAGCACTTTCATCACTCACATCCTGCCATAGTTTTTTTGTACTTATGTGTTATTTTGTTTGTTTATGCTCTTTCTAAATATGTGTTTTATTCATGTATTTTTTCTTTTCAATTGCAAATTATTTTTCAGTTTTAATTTTGTGCACCATAATGACTTATGTGAATTCATTGTATTTCTATTTCACAGTATTTAAATTTTTTCAGGTGTAACCATGCAGTAATATGTATTTCTAAGTGTTTTTCTTCCCTCTATCATTCTGAGAATGTTGGCCCATCAACTATAAGCCTCAAGGGAAGGCTCTTCATCAACTATAGCCTATCATTTTTACCTTAGGATAATCAGTTGCCTAAAACTTCTAATGGTAATGCTGTGATAAAAATCTTTGTACTTGAGGTTCTATAAACAAGGGAGGAAAGTTGTTAAGACACTTTGATATCTAGCAGCATATCTACTGTATATCTAGCAGTATGTCTAGTTCATGGTATATGCATGTACATCCTTTATAATCCTTTTCGCTTAGGCGCCAATTTATACTGCTCGCAGCTCTTCATGAGGATGACAGTATCGACATATAGCTACCCTGATGCTGAAGCTGGAAGTCCAATACTTTGGCCACCTGATGTGAAGAACTGATTCATTTGAAAAGACCCTGATGCTGTGAAAGTGTGAATGTGGGAAGAGGATGAGATGGTTGGATGGCATCAGTGACTCAATGGACATGAATTTCAGTAAACTCCAAGAGTTGGTGATGGACAGGGAGGCCTGGCCATACTGCAGTATCCATGGGGTTGCAAAGAGTCAGACGTTACTGGGCAACTGAACTACCATAGGGAAAAATGATTACTCATTGAAATTTTAATTTACTTTTCCCAGTCACTATTGGTTTTGAGCATTCTTTTACATGCTTGTGGCTTTTTGTGTTACCATCTCTAATTACTTCATATTCTTTGTTCCATTTTCCAGTTGCTATTTCATACATATTCTTGCTAGTAATTTTTTTTAACATATCGCTAATACCATGTCGTATTTTGATATACACCCATTATTATTAATGTTGAGGTATCAAACCTTATCAAACTTTAAAATATATAGCTGAGCAAATGCTCTGTTCGCAGATCAACATTATTTTCCAATTATTTTCAATTCCATTTTTTAGTTAGCTTGCACCTACAGTGTTTGCCCTTGCATCTGGTGAGAGGAGGGATCCTACTTATTTTATGTTTTCTATAAAGACCCAATATTTCCAAAATCTGTCACTTAAACAATAAATCATTTTCCCGTATTTTCCCATACTATCTCTTATTGACAGTTTCATCTCTACCATATGTTATGCTTCCATGTTAAATATATTAGCCTGAGTTTTAGAACTTCATTGCATTGATGTGCATGGATTGATTGTTGGTGATTGTTGTGGCACTGATTTGTTTGCTGTTGCGCTAATACTTCACTCCTTTCGTTGTCATTGCTTCATTATGTTAATATCTGTTAGGTCAAATGCCTTGCCTCCCTTTACTCTTATTATTTAATGGTTAGCTTCACAACAGGTAGACTTCTGACTTCCATATAATACATGCTGTATCTTATCCAATGTATTTTTCTGTACTGCTTGCCTTGCGTATTGTTTTCTCCGGTCACCTATTAACATGTTGTAGTTTAGTGGTTCAGTCATGTCCAGCTCTTTGTGACCCAATGGATTGCAGCTCAGCAGGCTTCCTTGTCCTTCACCATCTCCCAGAGCTTTCTCAATCTTAAGTCCATTGAGTTGTGATGCCATCCAACCATCTCATCCTCTGTCATTCCTTTCTCCTCCTGCCTTCAATCTTTCCCAGCATCAGGGTCTTTGCTTGGTAAAATGCATTAATTAACATGGTAAAATGCATTAATAGGTATTCTTATATTGAACCATCTTTGGCATCCCTGAAATAAACTTTGTTATTTATATTTTAGCTCATAGCTAAAATAGGATGCTCTGGTAGAATTTTTATGTTTACACTCCAACATGAAGTGAACCTATAATTTTCTTTTAGTGTTTTAGTTTTTGAAATGTGATTATACCTGTCCCATTAAATACTTAGGCCAACTGTCATTCTATGTCTATTTTCTGGAAGATCTTCAAAAAATGAGAATTAGCTTTTCCTTGAATGTTTGGTAAAAGTCATGCGCAAGCTTCCTTGGTAAGAAGACACTTGAGTAATGAAAGAAGAGTCTTAAAAAGCCCATAATGTGCATGAGACAAAACACTCAGGGCTAGTGCACTGGGATGACCTTGAGGGATGGGATGGGGAGGGAGGTGGGAGGCGGGTTCAGGATGGGGGACACATGTACACCCATGGCTGATTCAGGTCAATGTATGGCAAAAACCACTACAATATTGTAAAGTAATTAGCCTCCCATTAAAATAAGTAAATTAATTTTAAAAAAGAATTTTTAAAAAAGTCCATCATATGGGCATAAAGAAGATTAGCTTTTCACGAGGAAGACAGAATAGCTAGTGGGAATATAACAGAGTAATTGCTGTAATCAATGAAGGTCAAAAAGGCCAAAGTAGCTAGAGCTCAGTGTTTTAGCAATACAGAATTATAGTGTGAGTGTGTCTATTTTCAGATCACACTGGTGTCATCAAACACTGGAGTAAGTTAGCTTTTAATTTTGGGTCTTCCCCAGGGTCTCAGATGGTAATGAATCTGCTTGCAGTATGGGAGACCTGAGTTTGATCCTCAGGTCAGGAAGATCCCCTGGAGAAGGGAATGGCTTTCACTTTGCATGAAGTGAGGAAGTAGTGCAGAGTTTGGAGGCAGAAAGGCTGTAACTGTCATTTATTTTAAGGAATTACTTACCTACTTCTTTAAAGTAAACTGTGAGTGAGCATCAGAGAAAGGACTACTCCTAGCAGATGCTTGTAGTAACCTATTTGAGAAGGAAGAATGACTCAGACTAGCCTGGTAGCCATGTGAGTGGTATAAAGTGTTTAAATTCTGGATATATATATGGATATATATCCTGAAGATGGTTCCAGCAGGATTTCCTGAGGATGAATATCTCATGTGAGAAAACAGAGGTGAAGGGGTGATATGTGGAAGTCTTCTGGTAGAACAGAGTTAGAGGAAAGACAAGTTCAATTTTAACCATGTTGATTGGACACTTGGAGTGAATAAATTTGATGTTGACCATACTCAAAATTGAAGTAAGAGTGATCCACGTAGACATTTGTATGGAGGGTATTTCGGGCATGACAGAGATTACTCACAAAGATCCTGATGCAGACTGGTTAGTGTAGAACAATCACATATCTAGTCAAGATGGGGACAGAGTAGTAGGAGAGACACGGAGAAAATGGTGTGTAATATTAGGAAGGAGAGAGACAAACCAAGACCAAGTAGCTGGAGCTGGAATTCTCAAAACATCAAGGGTAGAGAAGAGGTTTCTTCAATAAACAATCATTAATACAGAAAAGCACACAGCATGGAGAGCACGGGGTGATAAATGGTCACTTTATATACTGACTGCAAACAAAACAAACGCTTAAAAACTCCATTTGGACCCATGTATACCTAATTCATTCATATCTAGAATTGACACTGCTTAGTCTTCCAATATTCTTTGATAGCAAGTCCAGGAATCTGTAACTATTTGAATAAGGTTAGCTTTAGGGTCAGGCAAAGTTCTCAGATGAAAGATGACTTGGAGATGAATTCCACTTCCATTTTCTGATTGTTTGCCTCTCATAGTGGCAGAGCTAGGCTCTGAATAAATTGTAATGTCACAAAGATCATACATATGTATAGTGTTTCCCTTCCTTAATGTTACCCATTATTTTCACATTAAACAGCAAATACTTGGCAGACCATTATTATTAATCATAACAGTAAATAATATTTTCTCAATCATGTGCTGAAAAAATACTTGAAGGTATACAGGTGNGTGGCTAATTGAGGTGTTTCTATGATTTATTCAAAATGAGGAACTAGTTCTCTGTTTTCTCTTTACCCTGCTGCTCTGAATAACCTGAATAAGAAGATAGTGAAGAAAATGAGTAGGCTTCACATTAAAAAATGTTATCTTCTGGGAACATTCATAAATGTGTTATTATACCATCTTCCTTATCAGATAAGAATACACTTACCCAACATAAAGCCTTTAAACCCAGGATTATATTGATTACTCTGAAAATAACACTCCACTTTAAAAGTCCAATTTAAACAAATTTACAGTGAAAAGGAATTATGTATTTCCTAAATATACTTAAAAATTTGTAAAATGTTTTAGAAAGTCACAGAGCAAACAAATACCTTGATTATTTTCACCCTAATTAGTAGTGATATAAATCGGCACTACTTCTTGAGATCTCTCTTTCCTTCCTGCTTACCTGCCTCTCTCAAAATATTTTTGAATTGATACTCTCTCTATATGTTACACTGAAGTTGAATGGTTCTATGAAGACCTACAAGACCTTCTAGAACTAACACTCAAAAAAGATGTCCTTTTCATTATAGGGGACTGGCATGCAAAAGTAGGAAGTCAAGAAACACCAGGAGTAACAGGCCAATTTGGCCTTGGAGTACAGAATGAAGCAGGGCAAAGGCTAATAGAGTTTTGTCAAGAGAACGCAAACACTAGTCATAGCAAACACCCTCTTCCATCAACAAAAGAGAAGACTCTACACATGGACATCACCAGATGGTCAACACCAAAATCAGATTGATTATATCCTTTGCAGCCAAAGATGGAGAAGCTCTATACAGTCAGCAAAAAGAAGACTGGGAGCTGACTATGGCTCAGATCATGAACTCCTTATATCCAAATTCAGACTTAAATGGAATAAAGTGGGGAAAACCACTAGTCCATTCAGGTATGACCTAAATCAAATCCCTTATGACTATACAGTGGAAGTGAAAAGTAGATTTAAGGGGCTAGATCTGATAGACAGAGTGCCTGATGAACTATGGACAGAGTTTCATGATATTTTACAGGAGACAGGGATCAAGATCATCCCCAAGAAAAAGAAATGCAAAAAAAGCAAAATGGCTGTCTGGGGAGGCCTTACAAATGGCTGGGAAAAGAAGAGAGGTGAAAGGCAATGGAGAAAAGGAAAGATATACCCATTTGAGTGCAGAGTTTCAAAGAATAGCAAGGAGAGATAAGAAAGCCTTCCTAAGCAATCAATGCAAATAAATAGAGGAAAACAATAGAATGGGAAAGACTAGAGATCTCTTCAAGAAAATTAGAGATATCAAGGGAATATTTCATGCAAAATTGTACAAAAAAAGGACAGAAATGCTATGGACCTAACAGAAGCAGAAGATATTAAGAAGAGGTGGCAAGAATACACAGAGGAACTGTACAAAAAAGATCTTCATGACCCAGATAATCATGAAGGTATGATCGCTCACACTCACCTAGAGCTGAACATCCTGGAATGTGAAGTCAGTTGGGCCTTAGGAAGCATCACTATGAACAAAGCTAGTGGAGGTGATGGAATTCCAGTTGAGAAATTTCAAATCCTAAAAGATGATATCATGAAAGTGCTTCACTCAATATGTCAGCAAATTTGGAAAACTCAGCAGTGGCCACAGGACTGGAAAAGGTCAGTTTTCATTCCAGTCCCAAGGATCATGGAAAAAGTAAGAGAGTTCCTGAAAAACATCTATTTCTGCTTTATTGACTATGCCAAAGCCTTTGACTGTGTGGATCACAATAATGTGTGGAAAATTCTGAAAGAGATGGGAATACCAGACTGCCTGACCTGCCTCATGACAAACTTGTATGCAGGTCAGGAAGCAACAGTTAGAACTGGACATGGAACAACAGACTGGTTCCAAGTCAGAAAAGGAGTATGTCAAGGCTGTATATTGTCACCCTGCTTATTTAACTTACATGCAAAGTACATCATGAGAAAGGCTGGGCTGGAAGAAGCACAAGCTGGAATCAAGATTGCCAGGAGAAATATCAATAACCTCAGATACGTAGATGACACCCCCCTTATGGCAGAAAGTGAAGAGGAATTAAAGGGCCTCTTGATGAAAGTGAAAGAGGAGAGTGAAAAAGTTGTCTTAAATCTCAACGTTCAGAAAAGTAAGATCATGGCCATGGCAAATAGATAGGGAAACAGTGGAAACAGTGGCTGACTTGTTTTGGGGGGAGGGTCCAAAATCACTGCAGATGGTGATTGCAGCCATGAAATTAAAAGACGCATACTCTTGGAAAGAAAGTTATGACCAACCTCAATAGCGTATTAAAAAGCAGAGACATTACTTTGTCAACAAAGGTCCATCTAGTCAAGGCTATGGTTTTTCCAGTGGTCATGTATGGATGTGAGAGTTGGACTATAAAGAAAGCTAAGCGCCAAAGAATTGATGCTTTTGAAGTGCAGTGTTGGAGAAGACTCTTGAGAATCCCTTGGACTGCAAGATCAAACTATTCTATCCTAAAGGAAATCAGTGCTGAATATTCATTGGAAGGACTGATGTTGAAGCTGAAACTCCAACTTTGGCCACTTGATGCAAAGAGCTGACTCATTTGAAAAGACCCTGATGCTGGGAAAGAGTGAGGGCAGGAGGAGAAGGGGTTGAGAGAGGATGCGATGGTTCAATGGCATCACTGACACAATGGACATGGGTTTCGGTGGACTCCTGGATTTGGCGATGGACAGGGAGGCCTGGCTTGCTGCAGTTCATGGGGTTGCAAATATTTGGACACGACTGAGCAACTGAACTGAACTGAACTAATTATGTTATAATATTTAAACGAAATATACAAAACAAGCATTCCCCCACCCCGCCACAAGTGCCTCAAACAATAAGCGTATTAAATGAAACCTATGCTGGGAATCCGTATTTGAGCAGGATTCAAGCTTCTGTAGTCACACTATTTAAACCATTTGAACTGTATGTTTTTCGAGCTTCAATACAGAAATGGGTCTGGGGGATTCTGACATTTTTAGCCTCATTTCTCCCTGATGGAAACTTGCAGTCAAGGGAAAACTCATGCTTGTGTAAATTTTAAATTATAATTCCAAATACATGTCCTAAAACAACAAGAATTCAAACACAATAAAATACTTTTAAAGAAACCTCTAAAGCAGTGCAGAAGACCTGGGTCTGATCCCTGAGTCAGGAAGATCCCCTGGAGAAGGGCCTGGAAACCCACTCTACTATTCTCGCCTGGAGAATCCCATGGACAGAGGAGCCTGGTGGGCCATAGTCCCTGGGATCACAGAGTCAGACACGACTGAGCAACTAACGCACACAAAGCATCTCATCCTTTTCTTTTGCCAGAGACTAGGATTTGTATTTTAGGAGATGATGAAAACCAGCCTTTCAGCTGGTAATTCAGATAAGCTGTTTTATTTTTTTAAATATAAATTTATTTATTTTATTTATTTAATTTTAATTGTAAAGTAATTGTTAATTACTTTCCAATATTGTATTGCTTTTGCCATACATCAACATGAATCCGCCACAGGTATACACGTGTTCCCCATCCTGAACCCCCTTCTCCTCCCTCCCCGTACCATCCCTCTGGGTCATTTCAGTGCATCAGCCCCAAGCATCCAGTATCATGCATCGAACCTGGACTGGCTATTCGTTTCATATATGATATTATACGTTTCAATACCATTCTCCCAAATCATCCCACCCTCTCCCTCTCCCACAGAGTCCAAAAGACTGTTCTATACATCTGTGTCTCTTTTGCTGTCTCGCATACAGGGTTATTGTTACCATCTTTCTGTTTTAGAACAGCCCCTTTGATTCTCTCACCCAGAGGCCAGGGCCTTCATTAGGATTCCTGTTTAATTGAATACATGCTGGAGTTGCGCTCCTTAGAATTTTAATAACACAGATGAGATGACCAGACTTTCAGAGCTACATGGAGGCTGCTGTACATTTTTAACAAAACTTTTGACAATTTCTGCCCCTCCCCCACCCCTGCCCTGGGTGAAGAACCTTGAAGTTAAGTTCCATGGAGCAACCAAGTGTGTTCCTGGGTTTCCAGTAATATATTACCTATCTGCAGAACATGAGTGCACTGATTGTACTCTCAGTAAGAGAGAATTTTTGTACGCCTCTCTTAGCTGTAAAATAAAATACGGTATTTGTTCCAAAGACTGTTTGTATGCAGGATGACCCTGTGCTGTGATTACCAGGATTGGAGTCTCAGGTTTTATTCCTGGCCTGGTGGTGGTGGTTGTTGTTGAGGTAAGCCTGTATTTGTGATTTCACTTTCCCCAGAGAGGGACAGCATACACTGTCTCCTGTTTCTCTTTCTCCCTAACCTTAGGCCCAGACCTAGTTTCCTTTCAAACATTTCTGCCTCTGTCTTTGGCTCATCTATTCTGTCAGTCCAGGATCACAGGCACAGCATAACTTTTGGCATAACTCTAGCGATGCTACATATAGTCAGCACAAAATTATGTTGATTCTTCCTTTGATTTTTTTCCTTCATGCTTTCTTTTCTCTTCCTTATGACTACTAGTTTCATCACATTAAATGCAGATGATTGTAACTGGGATACCTGAGTTTAATTTACCTTATTCTATCCATCCAGGAATGGTACTGCCTACATGCATAACATATTGAGAACATACTGGTCTTCTCCTTTGTGACAATTGGTGTTGCTTGCAGGGTCTTCCAGAATTTGATGCCGATATGCTCATATAAAGATATTTTCCTCTCACGGTTTTATTTCTCATCTGATCTTAGAATATCAAAATATCATATATCTAATAGATTTGTCATTTTTTTCTAGTAGTTGTTTTTTTGGGGGGAAGATGAATAATAGAATAATGTTCTTAAATGACTTTAATTGGATACTTTAATACCTGTTTGGACTCTTGTGATCAAACTGTCAATACGTACTCTCAGGGCTGTTAACATTTCTTATTCTCTCCTCTAATTTCCTGCCTGATCATCTTGGTCACCTGATGGTTAGTCTCCTTGTGGGCAGGGAATGTATTGAGTGAACTTTGGCCCACAGTCTCTGGCACATAACCTAGCACATGGTATATTCTGAAAATTATTTTTATGTAAAAAAATCATACTCAGATTCATATTTTTATCTACTTGTGATACCTGATAGTGGATGATAGAATCTGTACTCTTACTTCCCTGTCACCCTAAGAGCCACTCACCTTTCTATCCAATTTCTTCCCTGAAAATGCCTGGATTAATCAGTCTCTAAGTATAGAGAGAAGAGACAATTTTCTTCTTTTCTTTTTATCTTGTTTTAGATTTAGGGACCTGGTCTCTTGTTAGGACATAACACTTGGAGGAGTTCCTTTTAAGAGAATTAGCCAGTCGCAATGAACACAAGTGTGTGAATCTGTGTCTGTGAGTTTCCAGTGGTAAGACCTCTACTGCTGATGAACATGCTACATGGGGATGGAGTCTCTGAAAGCCAGTGGCTTAGGAAAATGGCTTCTGTTCAGTCCTGGGCATTGCTCCACCACGATAGCGGTTTGCTTCACTCTTCAGTCAAAGTCCACGTGCGTGTTCTGTGTGCAGCTCTGCATGGACAGTGCCACATACTTCACACAGATATCGTATCTGGAGGATTTTAGTTTTCTATACGAATCTATGTCAAAAAACTTTTTTGAATTTCTGCTTCTCAATCCTTAGAATATGTATTTTTCTAATTTTGTGTGAAGTTGTGAACAGTAAAGGAGATAGGAATACTTTTCCTTGCTGCCTTGAAAATTTTATTTTTGAACTAGATCTTGACCAACCTATATCCACTCTGTTGCCTGTAGAAGCAATATTGGATTTCACAAATTCTCTGTCTCCCTCAGACATCAATCATCAAGTAATGTAGCAGCTGAAGTCAGCCTGCACTGAACTAGTGCAAAAAAAGAGGATAGACACTATGGTAAATGGAGGGTTTTCTTTAAAATTTACATGCTCTCTTTTAGATTATAGTACAGTTTTATGCTCTAAATTCCAAGCCATTCTGTACTCTAACTTCTATATGAAAATTATCAACAATTTTTAAATGTGACAAAATGTCAGCTGCCTATCAGGGAAACCAGTCTTGTCATCAAAAACATTTTGTAGTTATTGCATCTATTGTGTGATTTTGCTATTTCAGTACTTTATATGTTCTTAATGTTCCTATATTCTATTAAATTTCAACAGTTTGGAGGCAGGTATTTTTGTGACTAAAACAGCTGTTGCAATATTGTCATTAGGACAGACTACTTATAACTACATTTATAAAAAAATTTATACATTAGGTATTTTATTACATCTGGTATTCTCGGAAAAGGACATTTTTAAACTTTCTTCATAGGTCTTAGTTGTTGTTGTTCAGTCGCCAGGTGTATCATACTCTGCGACCCCATGGACTGCAGCATGCCAGGCTTCCGTGTCCCTCACTATTTCCCAGAGTTTGCTCAAACTCATGTTCATTAAGGCAGTGATGCTAGCCAATCACCTCATCCCCTGTCACCTCTTCTCCTACCCTCAGTCTTTCCCAGAATCAGGGTCTTTTCTAATGAGTTGGCTCTTCCAATCAGGTGGCCAAAGTATTGGAGCTTCAGCTTCAGCATCATTCCTTCTGGTGAATATTCAGGGTTGATTCCATTTAGGATTGACTGGTTTGATCTCCTTGCTGTTTGTCAGTAAGTATAACTTTGGACTAAATAATTTGCAAAGTGTTGCATTTCTGTGACAGTTCAATTCATGTTATCAGTGAAAGTATTTATGTGTAAGATTTCTATAGAATCAGGTTATTAATAGCCCAATTCTGGCTTGGATTTATCCCTAGTAGAACCATGGAGCTCTACAATCTTTTGTATAAATGTTTCATTTGGTTTCAAGAATAAACTTTTTCAAGTATTCTGTGAGAACAGTATGGTTTGAGAATAACTGATTATCATAATTGATATGTTAGTTTTTTGTTTTCTTGTTTATTTTTGTTTCTTTACTTAATTTTGTGTGTGTGTGTGTGTGTTTTCATTTTGTGGTGGTTTTGGTTCTGAAGTCTTTTGCCTCCACATAGTAAGTTTTCTGCCATTTTTAACGGCTTTCTTCATTTTCCTCTCAGAGCTATACGAATGTTATTAAATAGTGATGGGTGCACCTTACAGTAAAAATTTTATGTCTCAGCAATTAGGATGGGTACCACTAGCCTTCCTCAAGCATCATAAAATTATGCTAAAAGGTAAATTAAAATTATACTAACAATACAATTCTCTGTAACTAAGTCTGGGATAGAAAATATCTAACCCAAGCAAATTCAACTACTGAAGCGAGAAACAGAATAGATACTGATAAATCTTGAGGAAACCATGTTTATTTGGAATCTTTCCCTCCTATTTACCCTCTGTAATGACTTTGTCTTTTGGTTAAGAGAAAATCAGTCGCAGTTATCTCTGGCATAAATCAAAGCAGGATGTATTCTTGTGCAGCTGCCATCTCCTATAAAGGCACCATGATTTGATGCAGTGTTCTCAGAATTTATGGACTTCCCGTGGTATGCTGCAGTCCAAGGGGTCGCAGAGTCAGACACAACCGAGCAACCTAACTTAACTGACAGGTGGCTCAGTAGGAAAGAACCCACCTGCCAGTGCAGGGGGCATGGGATCCCTGGGTCAGGAAGATCCCTGGAGAAGGGAATGGCAAGCCACTCCAGTATTCTTGCTTGGAGAACCCCATGGACAGAGGAGCCTGGAGGCCTACTGTCCATGGGGTTGCCAAAGAGTCAGACATGACTGAAAGACTAACAGTCTTTCAGAATTTAGAGCATTTGGTCATCAATCACTGAGCTGTTATGCATCTTCCAGAACACTCTACTTACCTTGATACATGGATTCTAAAGCTGATAAAAATATTAAGTTGTGGATTTGATGCTACAGAGGAAATAGCAGTAAAAGTATAGCTATAAGCCCCATTTTGTTAAATACCACTTGCTTGTTAGAGGCTCTAGTGCCAATAAAAATGGAAACTGGATAATTCTTGCAATTTTTTTCTGAACAAAGATTTTAATAAATATTTGAAAAGTATAATGAATTAAATTTACACTCAATTAGTTTATTTCAGATGGCTTTGGAACAGCATATCAGTACACCAGTCATTCTAACTGCTTTAAAATAACACTTCCTCACAATCCAAGACAGCAGGATTATTGAAATTTCAAGTATACTTGGGTTTAAATCTTATTCTCCTAGGTGATAAAATAATATGTAACTATATCTTCATATAAGTAAGATTTGTACCATGCTGACCTACTGCATTGAAATGTCATTGCTAGAATTTCAGTATGTCTTCAGAGAAGTATATTAAAAAAATCTCTGGTGAACCTGCTGGAAAGTTTGACATGTTAACTAGGATGTTGAGTGAACATAATATAAGGTCATATTTCCAAATTAAGCTAGGGAAAGAGGTTATTTTTTTTTTGCAATTATGTATTTTAAAAAATGTATGAAATAGTTATTTTACAAATTAGTTTACAAAATATATACCCTTACAATATTGGAAGTATATCTTCATTATTTATACTCTTTAATTATACAAACCATAAAAATTGGTTTGCATTTGCCTGTACAGCTGAATTGCTTTATGTTTGCAAAAATAGTGGACTGATAACAATCTTTTTTTTTCCACCCTGGAGGTTATATTTTCCCCCAACAATACATTAAACATTCTCAGTGTAAGCATTGTACAAAAGTAACCATTAAAATCTGACACATATTTTCTGCATGTAGCTATTTTTAATAGGTTTCTAGTATTGTCTACTGTAATCCTGGTTAACAATACAGCTCTCACTTCAAGGTGGGGCTCACAGTAACAGAGGCTTCCATTGTTCCATCATCATTTAAATGAAATCCATGGCTTAAGAACTTTTACATGATAAATGTTTTTTTTAGAATATGATTCTTTTTTGTCCATTTAACAACTATTGTGTTTTATTAATATTTTGAGAACCCCAAACACACTATGAAGACAGATGATATTCATCAATTATTTTAGTAAATTACAATTAACCCAGTACTTGAACTGACCTGACAGTCTCATCTAGAGCAGGGTTTCTCAGTCCCTAATCTGTTGACATTTTGAGTTGAATAACCCACCATCGCAGGTGCTATCAGGTGTGTTGTAAGATGTTTAGCAGAATCCCAGCCTCTAGTAGCAACACCTTCACCAGGAGTGACAATTGTAAATGTCTTTAAATGTTGCCACAATTCTTCTTCGGGACAAAACCTAATCTGGTTGCACACCATAAAGAGTGAACACTAATATTACCTGGAAGACAAGGGGATGGTATCCACTTTTTAAAAAAGTTACGTTGATTTTTTCTCCTAGAAAATCTATAAATTAATTGTGAAAATTTGAAATTGTGTACATTGGAGGAAATGCTGTCTGGCTCTTTATTTAGATACTCTGTTCCCCTTTTAGATTCATCTTCCCCTTTTAGGGTTCATCTTATGCAATAGAGAATTAGGATATTACAGGCAAACCTCTGAGATATTGCAGGTTTGGTTCCAGAACTCTGCAAATAAAACAAATATCACAATAAAGCAAATCACAAGTTTCTTCCCCCTTGGTTCCCATTTCATGTGAAAGTGAATATAAAAAGTCTATTAAGTATTCAAGAGTGTTGTGTCTAAAACAATGTACATTCCTTAATTTTAATATATTCTATTGCTAAACATGCTAATCATCAACTTAGCCTTTGCATGTTGTAATCTTTTTGCTGATGGAGCATCCTGCCTTGATGTGTTGGCTGCTTACTGACTGGGGGTTGGGCGGGGGTGGTTGCTGAAGGTCATTGTGAATGTAGCAGTTTCTTTAAACAAGACTCATGAATTTTGCTCCGTTGGTTGACTGCCTTTCATGAACGAGGTGCTGTTATTCAAAACCGACAGTAGAGCTTCTTTCAGAAATCAAAGTCAATCCTCTCAAACCCTGCTGCTGCTTTATTCACTATGCTTATGTAATATTCTAAATTCTCTGGTGTCATTGCAACGATCTTCATCGCATCTTCACCAGGAATAAATTCCATGTCTAGAAAGCACTTTCTTTGCTCCTCCATGAGATGCAATTAGGTGTCCATTCAAGGCTTTTTTCCTGAAATGGCAGCCATTCACTCACACCTTCAGGATCCACTTGTAACCCTGGTTCTCTTGCTGTTTCCACCACATCTGCAGTTTCTTCCTCCACTGAAGTCTTGAGATCCTCAAAGCCATCCACAAGAGCTGGAATCAACTTCCTCCAAACTCCTGTGTTTGTGGCTACTTTGACCTCTTCCCATGAATCATGAAAGCTTTTCATGGCATTTAGAATGATCAGTCCTTTCCAGAGGTTTTTAATTTGCTTTGACCAGATCCATCAGTAGAATAACCATTTATGACAGCAATAACCTTACAAAATATAATTCTCAAAAGTAAAAATTACTCCTTTGATCCATGGGCTGCAGAACAGATGCTGTCAGCAGGCTTGAAAATATTAATCTCATTGTTCATCTCCATCATAACTCTTTGGAGACCAAGTGCATTGCCGATAAGTAGTAATATTTTTAATCTTTTTTTCCTAAGCAGTAGGTCTCACGTTAGCTACAGATATGCTATCATTCAGGCTTTGTTTTCCCATTGATAGCACACAGGCAAAGTACATTTAGCATAATTTGTAATGGTTATAGGAATTTTTTGAAATGGGAAGTGAGCATCTGCTTCAGCTTAAAGTCACCAGCTGTATCAGTCCCTAACAAGAAAGTCAGCCTGTCCAATGCATGCAATGACATCTCCACTCTAGACTTTGAAAGTCCTAGATGGCATCTTCTTCCAATAGAAGGCTGTTTTCTCTACATTGAAAATCTCTTCTTTACTGTAACCACCTTCATTAATGATCTGAGCTGGATCTTTCGGATAGCTTACTGCAGCTTCTACATCAGCTCTTGCTGCCTCACCTTGCACTTTCTGTTATGGAGAAGGCTTCTGTCCTTAAGTTCATAAACCACCCTCTGCTGGATTCAAATTTTCTTCCCAGCTTCCTCACCTCTCTCAGCCTCCATAGAACTGAAGAGAGTTAGGGCCTTGCTCTGGGTTAGGCTTTGGCCTAAGGAAATATTGTAGCTGCTTTGATCTTCTATCCAGTACCCCCAAAACTTTCTGCATATCAGTAATAAGGCTGTTTTACTTGCTTATCATTTGTATATTCACTGGAGTAGCACCTTTACTTTCCTTCAAGAACTTTTCCTTTGCAGTCTCAAATTGGCTAACTGTTGGGCTTCACCTGTGGCTCAGCTGGGAAAGAATCCACCTGCAATGAGGGAGACCTGGGTTTGATCCCTGGGTTGGGAAGATCCCCTGGAGAAGGGAAAGGCTACCCACTCCAGTATTCTGGCCTGGAGAATTCCATGGTCTATACAGAGTTGGACCTATAAAGAGTTGGACATGACTGAGCGACTTTCACTTTCACTTGCTGCAAGAGGTCTAGCTTTCAACCTGTCTCAGCTTTTGACCTCCTTCCTAAATAAGCTGGATCTTTGACAGCTTTTAATTTAAAGTGAGAGGCATGGAACTCTTTCACTTGAAAAATTAGAGGCTATTAAAGGGCTATTAATGGGTCTCATCTCAGTATTGTTGTGTCTCAGGTCACAGGGAGGCCAGAGGAGAGGTGGAGAGATGGGAGAGGCCTAGCTGGTGCAGCAGGGGGGACGCATGTAACATTTGTTGGTTAAGTGCACTGTTTCCCATGAGTGTGCTTTATGGCTCCCCAGGAAAATTAGAAAAGTAACATGAAAGACCGCTGATTGCAGATTACTAGAGCAGATACAATAATAATGAAATAGTTGGAAATGTTGTGAGGATTACCAAAATGTGACACAGATGCATGGAGTGGGCAAATGCTGTTGGAAAAATGCTGCCCGTAGACATGCTAGACACAGGCTTGCCACAAACCTTCAATTTGCAAACCATAAAAACCACAAAAACCTCAATATCTGTGAAGCACAATGAAGTGAAACACAATAAAACGAGGCCTGCCTGTGCAAGTACAGAGTGACTTTCAAAATTAGGGAAAATATTGAAGAAACACAGAATAATGCAATAGACTGAGGCCCTGGGTTGGGAAGATCTCCTAGAGAAGGAAATGGCAATCCACTCCAGTATTCTTGCCTGGAAAATCCCATTGGCAGAGGAGCCTGGTAAGCTACTGTCCACGGGGTGGCAAAGAGTCGGACACAGCTGAGCAACTTCACTTTCACTTTTTTTTCTTTCTATTAATGAATAATGATGGACATTAATTTTATTATCATGGTGATCACTTTGCAGTAGATGCAAATATCAAATCATTATGTGGTATACCTGAAACTAATATAATGTTCTATGTCAGCTATACTG
>SJYQ01091731.1:23066-43286 GCA_006410935.1 Redunca redunca | reverse complement strand
GTAGAAAGATCCAGAACATCAGTGACCACAGACCTGATGTTCTACACAAGCTGTGACAGCACAATTGCTTTAGCCATGGGGATTTCACAACAACAGTGAATCTATGACAGGATAATCTCCAGGTTTATGGAGATGAAATATGTTTTTTCCTAACACACTTGCAGTGGATTGCATTTTGGTCATGTGGCTTTCTTCTGCTTAAAATGTCAAACGAAATATGCACACCACTGGCATTATTCTGAGTGCTTTAAAACAAATACTTCGGCCCTTAGGTCACCGCGAGAGTGGAAGTGACATCCACATCTGTTTATTTGTCTTGCAGCTGGGGGAGGGGGATGGTAGGAGACTTAACAGTCGGGGACATAGAAACACACAAAGAGAAGTGATTTTCAAAGTAATGATTTATTATGTGCGTTTTGCAAAGGACTGAACAACAACAAAAATGCATTATCAAAGTCACTCTGCCTTTGCTGCGGATCACACTTTAACGCTTATAGTTCCACGTGATTAGGGGTCAGAGAACATGCTCCAATTCTCAAAGCTCTTTTCGCTGTACAAAATCTCCAGGAATAAAGTGTTATTGGTAGGAAGGGGCTAAATCTGAAGTTGACTAGGAAAGTTCCAGTATGAGTTCAGGAAGCCTGGTATCTGGAGATACCACTTGAGTGATAACTAAATCCTGCTTGGTCAGCTGTCTCAATATACCACCTTCCCCTCTAGGAAAATAAAGCAGCATAAGTCAAACTCTGACTGTTTTACTACCGACATTACTAGGAGAGTGGAGTTTACCGAAATCTTTCCTCCTCTGTCCCACTCCCCTCACCGCCCCCAGGACAGGATTATCTTAAAGGGAATCCTTCCTAAACTGGTGTCTTCTCATGGTTTTAGTGGAAAACCCTGCTGAACACACCTATAAGAGAAATGGAAGTTCACCACGTAAAAGAGATTTGCACTTGCTTAGTCCAAATTATACCAGCTGCGGGAAACCTTACTGTTTAAAGAGAAAGCAGAAGAGAATGAAAACACAAAACGTGTTTGTGTCTGTTCTTACAGCAACCTAACTCTGATATGTAAGTAAAGAAACTCACAGCTGTTGAAATACACTGAGCTGACATACTTAGGGAGCTGTATTTCATTTATCCACAGATAACAGGCAGTGATAAAGACTGCATTATCTTTGCTCTTTAATGACATCAATTTCACAGAGTTGAGCAGGCCTCTGAGACTGTGTACTAATCTGGGGCTCAAGCAAAGCTCCACTATGCTTGAAAGCTAAATGGCAGCTTGGCAAAGAATCCAGGGGACCCTCTGCTTCCCCTTATCGGGCACCAGCTCCAGGCTTGCAATACTGATGCTCTAAAAGCCCAGAACTGGGGTCAGGGCTGGGAGGAAGAAGCAAAATGGAAATCATAAAGTGATAACCTTTTCATCTGAAAATTACATGGCAATGGTATTTCAAAATCTAGAGGCACTTGTAAATCACAATTAAGGATGCCTATTTTCTTGAGAGCTACTGTGGTCCTCCTTAGCCTGAAAAATCTATCTTTAGCTACAAAGAGAGACTGGGATTAGAGAGAACTGCTTTATCGTGGATGCATCTTTCCACCAGTAGTCTTCAGGTAGGTCTATTTCAAGAAATAATTGGTTTACCATGGTAGCTCAGACAGTAAAGAATCTGCCTTTACTCTCCTGCAATGCAGGAGACCCAGGTTCAACCCGTGGGCTGGGAAGATACCCTGGAGAAGGGAACGGCAACCCAATTTAGTATTCTTATCTGGAGAATTGCAAAGACAGAGAAGCCTGGCGGGCCTTAGTCTATGGGGTCACAAAGAGCCAGACACGACTGACAGACTAACAGACACACACTGCATGCTTAATGTACGAGACGTCCAGAGACCATCGTCTCTCCAGCAGCCCCCGAAGTCTCCTACCCTTGCGCCTCCCAAGCTCCATACTTTATAAGGAACTGCTGTACTCCCCACCACCTTCCAACAGACAACCTTCCAAGCCCCCAGTGACGTTCTAGATGACAGCCTGTTGCCACATGTGCTTCCTTCCACTCTTCTCCAAAGAACATCAAGTATCCGAGAAAAGAAGGAGATGGGGTCATATTTGTGAGATAAAGAAAGGGTGGTCTCTGCTTTAAGGACAGAGTTCTGCTACTATTTCATTTCACTTTCTGTCTAAAATAAACTGCTTCAAATGGCTTTATTAGAAATTCAGAGACTTTATGAAATAGAAAGGAAAAAACAAACAAAAAAAATCAAATATGAGTTGAACAAGTTCCACCCTGACTTAGCGAGGCAGCAGGTTAGTCTTAAATAGTACTGTGCTCCAATGAGTAATAGTACTTTTGAAGGGAGTGGTCACTTATTTGGGTCATTATATTAATATTTCATAGTCCCAAGATGCTAAGAGCAAGTCTCCAACATGGAGTTTTTACTGTAAAGCTATCCAGCTTCGCTTGTTTTCCAGGGGATTCCTGGCTTATGTGACCTGAGCTTCCGCAAGACTGCCAAGGGGAAGCTGTGGTCCAGCTTGTGGTGGGAAGCCCTTTCCCACTGTGATTAGGAAAGCAATTCACAGGAGCCTGGGAAACCGCCTTGGGCTCACCTGCTGAGCCCCAGGACGGTAGCCTGGGGCCTGGGCAGGAAAGCACCACTCACAGTACACTCCACCCACCACTCGGTGAATCCCCTCCAGCAAAGCCTTCTCTCAAACCACAGGAAGCCCTCAGCAAGACCTACTGTGGCCCACAGCACTTCTCTCCCTGGGACAACCGCTTCCTGTGTATCATTACTCACAAGCATGAAAAATTTCAAACACCCAGAAAAGTGGAAAAACAGTGCCAGGAACAACCAAAGCCCACCATCTAGACTAAATAATGGTTAATATTGCATCATATTTCACATACATACTTGCTATATACCATTTCAGAATAGACATCGTGACGGATAACTCCACAATATGTAATACAGACTCCTAGACAATGACATTCTCCTACATCACAAAATCCCATAACCGTAACTGACATGACGTTACTGCTTCAATAGTCCACAATGAAATTCTCAAACTGTCCCCCAAATCACTGATATTCCTCCTAAATTAGAATCCAACCAAAGGTCAGGCACTGCATCTGGTTTTGTCTCTTTCACCTTGAATAATCTCTCTCCCCCTTTTATCCACTATTTTAGAATGCCAGCCACTTATTAATTCTGATGGCTTCTTTAGGAGCCTGGTAGGCTACAGTCTATGGGTTCGCAAAGAGTCAGACACAACTGAGTGACTTCATTCACTCACTTAGCTGTTTCAGGAAATTTTAAGTTTAAACTAAAGCTGTGATCACAATTTGAAGTCTAGAACAGAGATGATTTGAAGATTTAGTCCTAAAGTTGATTTCAAAGAAACCAAACCTTAAATTTATAAATACTTCGACTTTCAGCTAAGGTAAACTTACCTAAGCAGGTGGGAGAGTGGGTCTAATATTGGTCTACCTTCGCTATGAGAAAGGGCACTTGGTGGCAATCAGATGCCTCCTGGCTGAACTAGCAGCGGCTCCCTCCTGTGAGCCGGTTCAGACTTGTGACTGTTTCCAGGCTGAGGTCCTGAGTCAGGGCTCATTCACCAGGTGAAGACTTGAGTAAGATTTAATAAGACAGCATGAAGGAAGGGGCTGATACCTATCAAGTACGGACACTATCTTGGTGCTGGACTACTCCAGGAACACAGAACATACTTAACAGATGGAGATTGCATCTGTTTTAAAGCTATTTCATTCCGGAGAAATGATGTCGTAAGTCATAACTTCGGGAACTGTGCCTATTTGGAAAGTGATACCTGTCCTTATCAGATGGTCAAGGCTAGAAAAGTCATGAGTTTGATACCATCTGTCAGAACTTAAAGGACAAACTAAGTATGATGCGGGGCCTTGGGAAAAGACTTTATGGAGCCCTCTGAAACATTTTGTGGGTCTCAGTGTGACCTTCATCACCGCTGATGTGGGTGTGGGTGCAGAAAGAAATTGTTCTGTGGGAACCAAAAACAAGAGTCCTTCATAAGTTTAAGAATACACACAGGGGCCTAGTCGAAGACCACAACTGGGAAACAATTTGGGTGGGTAAATGGAATATTTGGTCCTGGGTTAAAAATTTCACTTATTACCCAAGACATTTAGAGACTCCAAAAAATTTCCCTTGAGATAACATTTCATGTCTTTAAATAAGGACAGTACTGGACTCTGAGTCACAATAAAGCTATGTCTATTTGATGCCAAAACAAATGGGCAAACTGGTTAGCTCCATTAAAAAGAAAAAACAAAACCAAACTTGTGAACAAAATAATTACTTGTGGCCAAATTTAGTCAGGAAAAAAACAAAACAAATTTTCTACCTGTAGCCTCACTACCCGTAACCTGACAGATTCTGTATGCAATACCACTGGCCACATGCTATTATTATTTACAAGATCCATCAGTTCAGTTCCGTTCAGTTCAGTTGTCCGACTCTTTGCGACCCCATGGACTGCAGCATGCCAGGCTTCCCTGTCCAACACCAGCTCTCCAAGCTTGCTCAAACTCATGTCCATCGAGTCGGTGATGCCATCCAACCATCTCATCCTCTGTCATCCCCTTCTCCTCTTGCCTTCAGTCTTTCCCAGCATCATTTTTCAAATGAGTTGGTTCTTAACCTCAGGTGGCCAAAGTATTAGAGTTTCAGCTTCAGCATCAGTCCTTCCAATAAACACCCAGGACTGATTTCCTTTAGGGTGGACTGCTTGGATCTCCCTGCAGTCCAAGGGACTCAAGAGTCTTCTCCAGTACCACAGTTCACAAGCATTGATTCTTCTGTGCTCAGCTTTCTTTATGGTCCAACTCTCGCATCCATACATGACTACTGGAAAAAAACCATAGCTTTGACTAGATGGACCTTTGCTGGTAATGTCTCTGCTTTTAAATATGCTATTCAGGTTGGTCACAGCTTTTCTTCCAAGGAGCAAGCATCTTTTAATTTCATGGCTGCAGTCACCATCTGCAGTGATTTTGGAGCTGCCAAAAATTAAGTCTCTCACTGTTTCCATTGTTTCCCATCTATTTGCCATGAAGTGATGGGACCAGATGTGATGATCTTAGTTTTTTGAAAGTTGAGTTTTAAGCCAACTTTTTCATTCTCCTCTTTCACTTTCATCAAGAGGCTCTTTGGTTCTTCTTCGCTTTCTGCCATAAGGGTGGTGTCATCTGCGTATCTGAAGTTATTGATATTTCTCCTGGCAATCTTGACTCCAGCTTGTGCTTCCTCCAGCCCAGCGTTTCTTATGATGTACTCTGCATATAAATTAAATAAGCAGGGTGACAATAAACAGCTTTGACGTACTCCTTTTCCTGTTTGGAACCCGTTTGTTGTTCCATGTTCGGTTCTAACTGTTGTTTCCTGACCTGTATATGGATTTCTCAAGAGGCAGGTCAGGTGGTCTGGTATTCCCATCTCTTTCAGAATTTTCCACAGACTGAGACATTATCACTTCAGATTTTTTTCCCATACCGCTTTCCTACTTTTTTGTTTATAAGAGTATATATACTTTTAACATTAAATATGAAAACTGTGCTTAGATAATATTCAAGCACAGATGAAATGATATTCAAAACAATGGTTCCCCACAGTAATGATGGGAGTGATGTGATACTGGATACTTATAAAACTCAGAGTTACTGACAAAGTCCTTCACTCACATGTATATAACTATGTACAAAAGAAACAGACTTTTAACAAGTCTTCTAAATGAAGCAGCTAGTTGTTTGAACTCTTGGCTCTTGAAACAGGTCCTCTGCAAAATCTGTCAAACTTCCCATGCCCAACATGAGGAAATACCAGATGACCCATGAGCTCTGTGGGCTCTGTGTCTTGCAATGGGCACACTGCAGCTTCGACAACCATATGCATTGAGTTCTTGAACCATGGCACTATTCCAACAGGATCACAGACTCACAGGACAGGAAAGATCTTTGAGAAGTCACCTGGTCCACTTCTTGCTTAGTAGTCAGACCATATTTAAACCACATTTTAAAAACAACCCTGAAAATGAAAAATGCCATGCCTGTGTGTGGGCAACTCAGTTCTTCCTTTATCCCTGGAGCTGAAGTTGCAGACTAAAATGCTTAAGGGGCAAGGTAGATAACAGGAAGGGCTGGGTTCTGACATGGAGAACTGGAGAAAGCACACAGCTGGTTTAAAGAGGGGCAGTCGCTTCGGAATTCCAGCCATCAGCTGCCACTGAGAGTCCGGCACAGGATAACTAGATTTTAAGCCTTGCCAGAAAAGCTGGAAATCTAAATTTTCACGTGAGATCTCCCAAATTTCAAATGAGCAATGAATTCAAAATTTTAAAATATACTCTACAGTCCAAAGAAAATGTTCCCAAGGGCCGCTTTGGCGTCACACTGTCAGTTTGCAATCTTTAATCTGAGTCACTCACACTCTAGCTGAAGTTCATTTTCCTGTGTCTTGTCTTCAGCAGAGTTGAAGGAAAGCTGGCCGCTATCACATGCTTGGAGACAGGTATTCAGTTTCAATGCAGTCATTTACTCTAAGCTAAATAAACTCAGGTCCTTGACCTCACTACACAGGATGTGTTTATCTACATTTAATCATCTTTCTGACACTTCTAAGTCCTGATGGTAAAGCTACACAGTTAACGGTCTGACTCAATGTGGGGGAAAACGAAAAGATTATACCATTTTAGAAAACAATAATTGCATGAAGGTGTGAGATCTGTATTTTTAAAAAACAGAAAAGCTCACATTTAGGAAAAAAAAGGACTTGAAAAGATTTGAGTAACATATCATATTCTTGGTTGGAAGGCTTAACCAGTGTTAAGATGTGAACTGTCCCTATATTTATTTATTTAACAAACAAGTACCGAGTGACTATTATGCACCAGACAATTCCAATCAAAATCACAATGAAAATGTTACTTCTGTGTGTGAAAGGAGGAGGCAGTTTGGAAGTTGCTGAGAAGAATTTGAAAAGATAATCTCAAAGAAGACTGAAAATAAAATAGATACAAAATACGGGGAAAATTAAAAATGAAAAAAAATCTAATTAAAAGTAATATACATTTAATGTATTAAAAAAAAAAAAACTAAACAGAAACAAAAAAGAGGCATAAAGAGATGGTTAAATGAGCAAAAATCCAACCACCCAGAGACAGTCACTTGTCACCTTAACTTCAATATCCTCCAGCTCTTTTCTCAAGATATATAATCACACACATACTCTTCTCTCTTTTTACACAAATGGAGACAGGTTAGAAATGCTGCTTTATAATCTGATTTTTTAACAAGTCTCAAAGTTATGTACACTGACTTTGTGTATGCTGTCCATTAGGAATCCATTTGTTTTCTTTCCCCAGTTCTCTATTGAACAGTCTCTATTTCCCCAATTCTCTATTGAATAGTCAAATAGAAGGTCCCCAGCTCTGTCATATATAAACTGGTCTTTCTGAGTTATTTTATTCCATTGACCAAGAGTCAGTGCACACTGTGTTAATTACCTGAGCTTTATTTATAAATCGCAGTATCCAGTAGTGCAAGTTCCTCTCCTGATCCTCAACACAGTTTCCACTCTTCATAAAATTACTTGGAGTTACTCTTGGCCCTTCATACTGTCATACAGCTTTTAGTATTAGCTTGTCAAACTTCATGAAAAAAACTCTGTTGGGAGCTGTGGTTAGAAGGGCTTTCAATCTATAGATTAAGTTGGGGAAAATAAGATCTTTATGACAGTGAGATTTCATATGCATTTAACATGGTAAGTCTCCCAGCTATTTTTAAGGACTTTAAAAATGTCTTTTGATAAAGTTTAAAAATTTTCTATATAAATTTATTGCATACTTTATTAAGTTTATTATGAGGAACTTCCTATTTTTTTTTATTGCTACCACTATACATACCAGCTCCTAAAAATTACATTTTCCAACTGTCTGCTATAATAAAGTGATTTCTATATGCTGACCTACAGCTGAAAAACATATTAAATCTTAATTCTAATAATTAGTCTGTATATTTCCTTTAGACTTTTCTATGTATACATTTACCCCCTAAAATTTTGTTCTTTATTTCTAATATTTCACCTGTTTTACTTTCCCTGTCTTATTGTTTGGGCTGGAACCTCCAGTAATTGTTGAATATTGAAGTAACCACCTTTGTGGTCCTCACAGTTATAAAAGGACTGCTGAGAACAATATTTGCTATAGTTTGTAGACATGATCCTAATCTTTCCAGGAATTTTTGTCATGAATGATAGCTAGTTTTTTTCAATCTAGTTACCATATGCATTGTTCTCCTATAACATATTAATGTTGTAAATACTAATAGGCTTTCTAATTATGAACCAACTTGGCATCATGTGATGATTCTTCTTCTACATCGTCAAATTTAGGTTGCTATCATTTAGTTTAGGATTTCTATTTTTATTGTTTGAGTGAGACTGACTTGTAATTTTCCTCTCTTGTATTGTCCTTATCTGGTGTCAAGTTATACTACAATGAGTTGGAAATGTTAGCTATTATTTTATTATACAAAATTGGAATTACCTATTTCTTAAATTTTGAGGGAATTCCCTGGTAAAATGTTCAGATCTGGTACTTCTGAAATAGTGGTCTAAATTCTTTAACAGGGGTTATTAAGGTTTTCTATTTATTCTTTTTTTGGCCCTACTTTGGGGCATCAGAGGTTTCCCTGGTGGCTCAGACAGTGAAGAATCTGCCTGCAATGCGAGAGACCCGGGTTCAGTCACTGGATTGAGAAGATTCCCCTGCCCATTCCAGTTTTCTTGCCTGGAGAATTCCAGGGACAGAGAAGCCTGTCTAACACTGACTAACACTTAAGTCTGGGGTGCTTTGGAATTTACTACAACATATCTAGGATCTTTTGAAAAATTTATCCTGCTGGGATGCTGAGATTTCTTAAACTAGAGAACATATGAACATATCCTTCACTGCTTTTAGAAAGTTGTTAGTCTTTTCCACTTCAATTCTTGCCTCCTAGTGTCTTTTTTACTGTTTCCTGGAACTTTGATTTTTTTTTTAATGATAAATTTGTTTTCTCTTTTCCTAGTTTCCAGAATCCTGCTAAAACTTTGACTAATGTGAAATTGCCACATTCCATTCCAGAAAAGTGTGAAAGTGAAAGTAAGTGTGAAAGTGCCAGGCACTCAGTCATGTCCCACTCTTTATGACCCCATGGACTGTAGCCCACCATGCTTCTCTGTCTATGGACTTCTCCAGGCAAGAATGCCACAGTGGGTTGCCATTTCCTTCTCCAGGGATCTTTCAAACCCAGGGATCGAATCCAGGTCTCCCGAATGGCAGGTGGATTCTTTACTATCTAAGCCACCAGGGAAGTCCAATTCAAATTCCTACCAGGAGTATACCATCATGTCCATTTCCCCACATTCACACCAATACTGGACCTTCAAATATAGAACAGGTGCGCATGGCTTCACCACTGCTCACGGCTTTTTAATCTCTATTTCTTTGACTGCAAGTAACGACAAGCTTTATTTCAGATTCATTTGTATTTGTACACGTCCTCTGTTTATTTCTATTAAGGAACAGAGCTTTTCTGAAGTTATCTTTTACACTGATTAATAAGCATAATTTTATAATAACTACATTGACCTTTAACTGAAAATTTTTTTCTTCCCATAGTATCACTTACATTTTAACTGTTTATAGTATTTTTATTTGGCCGAAGTATTTTCTAATTTTATTTGGTCAAATACATGTCTTATTTTGAAATTCTGATATAAAGCTTTTTCTCATGCCAAAAAGACAACAAAATCACTTACATTATCATTTTCTTATGATATTTTTACCTTATGTTTAAGTAAAACTTTACAAACTAGTGGCCTACGAAGGTGCACATGGTGTTATCAAAGTTTCTAAATCAGTTACAAGCATTTTAAGGACTCAGAAAGTTTACATGAAAATATGGACTTCCAGCTCTGCTTGAGAAGTCAGAGTATGTAGCACATGGGCCTGCATTTCCATGATGGCACAGAGCGGCAGAAACTGGTAGAAGGTCTCGCAAGCCAAGTCGGGCAAGATGAGGATCGCGGGTCGTCACAGGACTAATGAGAAAGGGACATGTTCAAGGGACATTTCAGGGACAGAAGCAGAAACAGGTTTGGTGGTTGACAACCAACGAGGGCAGAGGGGGGTCCCGGCTTTGTTGACGGGGTGAGTGGAGGCCTGTAAGGGAACGGGGTGGGGGGCTGGCGGTGGTGGAGATCAGTAAGACCATGACCCAAGCTTCAGACAGCGAACACAGCTGTCTGGGAAGCACACAGAAATGAGGCATGGACTTCAGAGGGATGTGAAGACCGGAGAAAAATGCTGAGCCAGCTTTGGCCAAAGGGCAAAAACGTCCACCATGTAGCACATCAAAAGAGACATGAAGAGGACAAGGAGACGTGGCCGGACAGGAGAGGGGCAACCAGGGGAGAGCGGTCTTAGAAGGTAAGGGAAAAGAGTTTCAAGATCAAACGCATTAGCAGAGGTAGGAAAACACCGAAACGCTAGGATCTGACAAACAAGAGGTGGCTGCGAGCACTTCTGAGGTAACTCCACAGCAGAAGGATGAATGAGGCTGATAAGGAGGGCATAAAAGGACAAGCGTCTATTCTAGGCACTCTGCAAAGATGAGGCGCTCCAGGGGAAACCGCAGAAGTGAAGGCAGCGCGGCACGCGTCCCCGCTTCGCCGCCCAGGCTCTGCGGGCCTCAGCAGGCCCGCCTCTGTCACTAAGGCCCTCACTGGGGCTCTCGCCTTCACACAGGCGGGCACAGCTTTCTCCTCCGCGTGCAAGTAGGCTGTTTTCTGTTCTCTATCCGCCACTCAGCCTACGTCTGCAGCGAGCGTTCCTCTCAGGATTCTCAGTCATTCGGGATTCGTCTCTCCTTTACAAGGCGCTAGGTCTTTTTGCCATTTTTGATGCACTCATCCAGCCATGGATGAAAACACCAAATATGTCCAACATTTATCATCAATCCTACAGTCTCTTCTAGTTATTAAACAAACCACTGTGAAGTTCAAGCAACCATCTATGGGTCTCGAGTTTTCCCAACTCCCAAGCATGAGCTCCCTGCCCATATCTAAATCACTTGGGGAATCTGAATCTCCAAAGCTAGGGTCTTTGACACATGCATAGGATTCCTGCAACCCTCATATCTGATAATCTATGCAGAGCTGGGGAGGTGCCAGAGAACTGGATTGTTTTTAGAAAGCCCCAGGGGATTCTGATGCACAGTTTAGGTTTGGAAGTCACTGCTCTAAATCTTATTTTGCTGATTTACTGGTCTGTTATAATGAAATTAGTAGCAAGAGGCTTGCTAGAGTAATGGTGGTACTTTACAAAGTTCTTGGAAGACAAAAACAAAACCCAAGTTCTGTAAGTGAATATAAGAGAGAAACTGCCCTGGTTCCTTAAACACAAACAAATAGGCCTTTAGCAAGAATACTATAGCAACAGTGAAGAGGCATGGAGAGAAAACTAATTTCTAAGGCACTCAATGCCCAGACTACCAAGACAATTTATGAGAAGCCAATGCATATCAGCTCAGTTATTATCGCACCTCTGGAAGATTTCAAAGAACACCTCTCATGCCTTCTTTGTTTTCTTTTCTCTTTCTTAACTGCCCGCTGATCAAGTTTTTCATATAGAAAAAAACCCAAAAACCTCACCACCTGTTTTTCCTTTCTTTTTAAATCTTCCATAAGTCCTTAGAGTTCACACAAAATGTACATCATTTTGATATGTAAAAATTAAAGCGATAGATATACAATGACTTATGATCTTAACTAAGATGCTAAATCAGATCTCATAGAGGCTCTGGTTAAAAAAGGAACCAGCTATGGACGCTACAAGCAAAGTTTAGAAGAATACATAATGCGGCCTTTTAAACTTTGTTTTGCTTAAGTTTACTATAGTTCAGTTCAGTTCAGTTTAGTTGCTCAGTCGTGTACGACTCTTCATGACCCCATGAACTGCAGCACACCAGGCCTCCCTGTCCATCACCAACCGCCGGAGTCCACCCAAACCCATGTCCATCGAGTTGATTTTGCCATCCAACCATCTCATCCTCTTTTGTCCCCTTCTCCTCCTGCCCTCAATCTTTCCCAGCATCAGGGTCTTTTCAAATGAGTCAGCTCTTTGCATCAGGTGGCCAAAGTACTGGAGTTTCAGCTTCAACATCCGTCCTACCAATGAACACCCAGGACTGATCTCCTTTAGGATGGACTGGTTGGATCTCCTTGCAGCCCAAGAGACTCTCAAGAGCCTTCTCCAACACCACAGTTCAAAAGCATCAATTCTTCTGTACTCAGCTTTCTTTATAGTCCAAATCTCACATCCATACATGACTACTGGAAAAACCATAGCCTTGACTAGACGGACCTTTGTTGGCAAAGTAATGTCTCTGCTTTTCAATATGCTGTCTAGGTTGGTCATAACTTTCCTTCCAAGGAGTAAGCATCTTTTGATTTCATGGCTGCAATCACCATCTGCAGTGATTTTGGAGCCCAGAAAAATAAAGTCAGCCACTGTTTACCCATCTATTTGCCATGAAGTGATGGGATTGGATGCCATGATCTTAGTTTTTTGAATGTTGAGCTTTAAGCCAACTTTTTCACTCTCCTCTTTCACTTTCATCAAGAGGCTCTTTAGTTCTTCACTTTCTGCTATAAGGGTGGTGTCATCTGCATATCTGAGGTTATTGATATTTCTCCCAGCAATCTTGATTCCAGCTTGTGCTTTCTCCAGCCCAGAGTTTCTCATGATGTATTCTGCATATAAGTTAAATAAGCATGGTGATGATATACAGCCCTGACGTACTATAGTAGAAATATCAAAAGAACCAATGGAAAATACTGACTGGTAAAAAGATCATAAAAAAGAAACTCCATTATTGCCACATATACATTGTTAATATGAAAGTAAGAGAGATACAACCAAGCATCATGTGCTGCCCAGTGAGAGGCTGTGTAAGTACAGCCCAACTACCACAAAGGGCTCCTGCAGGAGGAACCACAGGGGACCTGACTTCATCAAAGCGCTCACTGCCAGGCTTCAGGAAACGCAGGGCTGGAAGAGCATGTGAACATCACCATGTAGATGCGGCCAAACCCCGAATGTGGGAAATTCCGGAGGACACTTGACCCAGTTTCTTCAACAAGTAAATAACATGGAAAAAAAGCTGGGAGGAGTGTTCTCATGGTTCAAAGAGATACTTATCTTAGGTAAAGAGAATCAGCGGAATGCAATCAATGCGTAGATCAACTTTGTTTGGACCCTGATTTGAACAAACCAATTATAAAAGAATTGAAGGGATACTCAGAGAACTCTGAAAACAGACTATATATCTGATGACATCAATATATTTCTTTTCCTGGGTGGCACTCTGATCATTTAAAAAAAAAAAACAAAAACTCATCTTTTAGAGCTATACATATTGAATCATTTTTGTGTAAAATAGTATGATATCCAGCATTTACTTTAAAATAATTGGGGGGAGGGACAGGAAAAAGCACAAATGAAATAACACTGGCCATATGTTAAAAATGTGATGCTGGACAATGGAAGTGGGGGTTCACTGTATGATTCTATTGTTGTATGTATTTGAAATATCTAAGTTCTTTCGAAGAAGCTTATTTTTTAAAAAAAGAAACACCATCATTGGATGAAAATATTCAAGAATCTTAAAAAGATGCATATTTTTCTTTTAAATATTTTGTGTTAACAACAGCCTTCTTTCAAAGTCTCAGGACATAAATCTTGATTAAAGCTTGCTTTTTGAGGTAATTTGCTCATTTTGGAAATAATATTTTATAAAGAATGCAAAAGTATTCTTCATATGTTGTGAAATTCAGCAGTAATCTTTAGAATCATTTTTTCTAAGGAGATTAAAAGGCAACCGAAGCAGAAATAGCCCAACAGGTAACTGTAAAGCTCTATCTTTATGAAGCCTCAGTAAATACACTGCTGCACTTACAATAGGAATCGTAACCTCACTCTGAGATTCTTTAACTATTAGCAGCCCAAGCTGAAAATATAACTTGATTACAGATATAGTTATATGGATAGGTATAGATACAGATATATATATTTTGCAGACTCAAGCCACAACACCAAAATTAAGTATGGAATTAAAAAGTCCACCATTCTTTAAAAAATACAGCCTTGCAGTAAAATGAGCATACTGCTAAAAACTGAATCTGAGGAATCTGATGGGCTGAGCTCAAGGAGACATTCCCACTAAAAACACAGAATCCAGGTAAAAGAAAGAGCAGGTTTAAATACATGGCTAAGACTGAAAGAAAGGGAGGTGTCCAGGAAATATGAGGAACGGAGAGGGCCAGAGTAGAACCGCAGGGAGCAGACCCTCTCAGGCCCGTGGAGAGGGCCAGATGCACCCGGGCGAGGACTGAGCTGTCCCCGGCCATACCCCGAGCGGCCGCCCAACCCCGGGAGGAGGCACTGCTCCATCCTTCCATGAAAACCCCATTCCCACTTGACTTGTGTATTTTTCTTTTGCTGAATGCTGAGAACTCACCCTCCCCTGAGGCTCCACAAAGCCTCCCAGAACGTTTCATTATCCCAAACCTCCCAGCTTCCTGGCGGTGCCTCCCACAGAACCACTTTCCTTCCCCCGTTCTTTCTCTCTCCCCTCACATTTTCAAGATCACGCTTAAACTCACTTGACTGCAGTCTGAGACACGGGTCCCTGCTCTTTTCACAGGAACTTCTCTTTCCCTCAGTCGCTTTTATGAGAAGGGCTGCATGACGAGAGCCTCTGCACTTGCTATCTGAAGATGCTTGGCCCTCTGTAGGACCTGGAGTGCTCCACGGGGAGTCCCGGGGCTCTCAGTGGGGTCTGGAGCTGCTGTGAGCCTCAAAGTCGAGGCCACCCACGCAAGGGCAGGAGCTCGTGCGTTTCCTCTGCCCTCCAGCCCTGCCCTGTCCCGCCCGTGCTCCTCCCTGGCCTTGCTCTACTTGCTGGGTTACTGCATTTGCCTTCACCCTTTCTCAGGGGCACTTGTCTCCCGCCAAGCCTACCATGCCCAGGTTCTACAAGAAGCTCCAGTACTTCTCAGAGTCCCCGGACATGCCAGCCCTGCCCACACTTGCTGTCATCACCCCCAGCCCCAGGCCCTGGACTCGCCCTGAGGTCCCAAGCTCTGAGGCCCACTTCTTTCCCACCCGCCTGTGTCTGCCAATCCACTCTGCTCACTCCTGCCATTAAAATCCCTTCTCAAGGCACTGGAGCAAGGGTCAACTTGTTCTCAGCTCCTTTCTCAAAATACAGCTTTTCTAACAAACCAACCAACAAAAACTACTGAACTTAGTAAAAATCAAAGATTCCTTGGAAATCGCAGTAAGGCCATCAGGGTTAAACAAGCTTGGGACGCTCATCTTTGCCCAGAAAGTCTGTTAGTCATGTAACAGAAGCTGAACACGACGGTACACATCACACTGATGGGCTGTCATGCAGGTGCAGGCTGGCAGCACACTGGAGTGTCCCCACAGTCTCAAGGCATTCTACTGAGAACGGCTGCAGAAGCGGAGTTATAGGGACCACCACGGATAGGAAGTGAGTGTGTGTGTGTGTGTGTGTGTGTGTGTGTATATGCTGTTCTGTCAACAGCTGTTCCTCTAACAGTAATACTCAAACTAGAGGCATCCAAGTCTTGCTGCTCCTGCATCAACCCCAGAGAAGAGACAGACAAGGACCATGAAGGCAGCAACAGACGCTGTGGGAACTGCGGGTGCCGAGAAAGGGTGTGTCCAGTGAAACAAGGGGTAGAACAAACAGATTCATCTGGGAGGAGGGAGATCCCCAAGGAACTTCCCCCAAGGACATCCAGGCAGCGTGTGGAAGCGCCAGGTGGATCTCGCTAGGAGGACTGAGGATGGGTCGGGGGCACTGCACCCATGTCTGTAAAACCACAGGCCGCTCCTGGTGGCTCCTGGGGACGCTGGTGGGCAGGGTTCAAAATGCACAGAAGGAAAGGGAGGAAGGATGAGGCTGGACAGATAAGCACAGGAGACCAGACTTTAAGTCACAGTCAACTTCACAACCTAAAGTAAAGGATTTTAATGAGAGTGACGGAGACTCATGCATGTCCCCAGTCATTCCTTACGAATACTGAATGGCTTTCCCGTTAATACAAAGATCTTGACTATAACAAGAATCACTTTTCTCTTCATTGATTTGATTAAAATGGAGTAACTGGAGTTGATATATTTGTGAAAGAGTTTAATCTAAAACCCTGGCAGAATCAATAATATTTAATTAATTCATTTAAAGTCAGGTTTTATAATGATTCTTAAAACAATTGTTTTACAATGATTGTTAAAACAACTGCTTTATAACAATTGTCAAAACAACTGCTTACAGTAATTTAAAATGGTGTTTACAATGACTAGGTTAAAACAGAGTTTTGATCCTGACCAGTGAATGTCAGCTCTAACCTTGCTGGGAAGACAAGAAAACAGTTCTTTAAAAGAATGGGAGGATGATTTAAAATTTACTACAAAGCTACCATAATTAAAATAGTGTAACACTGGCATAAAGACAAATGAATAGAAATAGAATCGAGAGTCCAGAGACGAACCCTCTTATTTACTGTCAACTGATTTTTGACAAGGCTGCCAAGACAATTAAATGAAGATAGAATAATCTTTTCAATAAATGGTATTGGGACAACTAGATATCCACATGTAAAAGAAATGAAGTTGAACCCACACATCACGTTGTATACAAAATTAATTCAAAATGGATTAATCAGCTAAATGTAAGAGGCAAAACTATTAAGTCTTAAAAAATAGATACTTGTAAATGTTCACAGACTTCATGTAATTGCTTCTTGGGTATGATATCACAGGGACAAGCAATGAAAAGAAAAAAAAGCAGATAAATTGGACATCATCAAAATTTAAAACTTTAAGTGTTTCAAAGGATACCATCAAGAAAGTGAATGGACAATCCTTAGACAAAGAGAAAAATTTTGCAAATCATGTATCTGAAAAAGGATTTGTATCTCAAATATGTAAAGAACTCTTATAAAAATTCACTAATACAAAGGCAACTCATTTTAAAAAACAGGCAAAGGATTTGAATAGATATCTCATCAAAGAAAATATTCACATGGCCAACAAGTATCTGAACAGATGGGAAACATCATTAACCATCAGGAAAATGGAAATCAAAACCACGAGATACTACTTCACATTCGTTTGTTGTTGTCTAGTCACTCAGTCGTGTCCAAGCCTTTGGGACCCCGAGGACTGGAGCCCGCCAGGTTTCTCTGTCCACAGGATTCCCCAGGCAAGAGTACTGGCGTGGGCTGACATTTCCTATTCCATTCACATACACTAGGATGGCTATAATCAGAATGACAGATAATCACAAGTGCTGACAGGATGTGGAGAAAATGGAGCCCTCTTACACTTCTGGTGGGAATATAAAATGGTACAGCCACTTTGAAAAACAAGCTGAACACTCAGGACACTAAATACACAGGTATAAAATAACCCAGAAACTCCATTCTTAGGTACATACTCATAAGAATTTAAAATAAACATCCACTCAAAAACCTATGCAAATATTCATACCAGCATTATTCCTAACAAATAGTTGAAACAACTGAAATGTCCATCAACCAATGAACAAATAAAGGAAAGTGATATCTCCATACAATAGACTATTTTGACAGTAAAAAGAAATGAAATACTACTGGTAAATGCTACAACATGGACGAACCTGGAAAACATTATGCTACACTTAAAAAGCCAGTTAACAAAAACAACATATTGTATGATTCAGCTTATAGGAAAGGTCCAGACTAGGCAAAGCGACAGAAACAGCAATTGCTGATGGCAAGACGGGTGCTGGGTGAGACGGGGGGTAATGGCTTCACTGGGTGATGAAAATGTTCTCAAGTGTTTTCTGATTATGGTTGCACAGCTCTGTGAATATACAAAAACCACTGGATCGTTTATGTCCGATGAGTGGGTCACCTGGTATGTGAATTATATCTCAAGAAAGCTATTATTAAAAAAGCAAAAAAGGAGCGAGGGATGAAATGTTCTTGAGCTAAATGGATGGGAGCTGTCAGTGTTTCTCACTCTTAAATCCATGAATTGGAGAAGGAGGATGATGCTTTCCTCTGGAAATGTCTGAGGCAAACTCTATAAGGCTACCCAGAAACAATATTTTCCATCATCCTGCTATATATGTGTCAGTTCTCCAGTTTTTCAACAGTAGGCCTCTTAGACCTAAGTTACCCTAACTACAAGGCAGTGCTGTCTTTTGGCCCATTAGAATACCAAACACTGCTACAGCCTCCCAAAGTTTATTCAGCCCAATTTTTACTTTTCTAAAAGGCTAGGAGCAAAAGATTTAATAAGTTAGAACTGAAAAAAGCCTCTTCACGAGAGAACTATTTCTAAAGTGTACACTTTTGTTATTAAATAGTATTTTACTAAAATGAGGATAAACTGACACATCGCAACAATCTTATAGTCTCCCAGAAGTTCATATTACCTTGAAAGGAAATCCAGAAGCTGTTTTATTTTCAAACATATCTTACAGAGAAAGACTTGCTAAGTGTTTCAAAAATGTTTTCTATTTAAAAGAAACCTTTACAAGTCATTCTTGTAAATAATGAGAATTTCTCTTCCCCCATGAGAATAATTCCTACTTCAGTGTTTCTAAGAATACACAGGGTTAAAACCGTGTAAAATATATTTTCTCACAGCTGGGGGAGAGCGAAACACTGCAAATAGGAAACCAGACAGCTAGGAGGTCAAAACACTACACTTCCAGGTCAGACTTCTGGTTGCAATTAAGTAAAATTCCTACAAATATTTGGACGGAAATCATATTTTTGGTGTCTCCTTTCAGGCCTTGTAACTTTTTATTTTCTCCAGCAGCAGCTTATATTTGTGGGTTTATGCATATCTATGTTATGCATTAAAGACACACGGAAACATACAAACATACATGGTTATGAGTACATATACACCAACCTATGACCCCAGAACTTGGCCTCAAAGTTAAAACTACCATCTCTTCCCAGGGATTCATTTTTTAGGTATGAGGTCGTGTGGAGCTAGTCTGGGTTTTGCTTAATGTAGACATGGATGACTTTCTCAAGACATTCCACACAATAGGTTAAGCCAAGTTTCCCATTAGTGAAATAGTTTATGATCAAATAGCTGAGATCCATTTGAAGCTGATTGGAGTTTAGGCTCTAAGTAATAACAGCACTGCACTGCAACAACAAATATAAACCAGCTCCACAATTAAGTATGGCTGAGCAGGTATTAAATGTGCCTCTCCTCAACTCCCTGGGAATAGCCCAGGGGTTTGCAATGCTTCATGAACATCCACCTCCCTCAGAAACCTGCGGTGGATTCATTTAGAGGTGATATAAATGTCTCCTGTACCAAAGGGAGCGGGTACACTCTGCCCGGTTTATATATTATATAAATATTATACATTTCAGTGAATATAAAATCGTCTTCATTTCAAACAATTGCTGTAGTAAGCTAAAACAACCACTGCAGCAACCATCATTTTAGAGTCTCCATCTTTATTCTGAATAAAAGGGTGTTGTGTTAGGGAATTTGAGAATGAAAGCACTCAGCTTTTAATCATCACTTGGGTTACTGTCCCCCAAATTCCCAAGATAACTAATTATCAGCTCCCAGTCCCAAAGTACAAAACCCCCGCGTGCTCCCCTCCACTAGACACAGCCTCTTCACGCGCCCTCTGTGTCCTTCAAAGTCAAAGGATTCTTACAGACATTTAGTCAGTTAGATAACTACTATCTGTTTTCTCTCTGGAGCTTCCCAGTGGCTATTAATATTAGTGATGTGAAACTCAATTGCGACAAGTTGTAAAATCTTGGCATTGTGATCAGAAGTCCTGGCCAAAGGAAAAGAATTTGAAGGGAACAGACAAGCTGGTAAATGCTGTAAGTGCTTCCCAGACATAGGAAGGCTATTGCTACAGGGCAACGGACATAAAACTCCCAAGAAATGCATAGTACATGCCAAGGTAAACAGTTTCCACTATACCTTGTCATCCCACACATTAACAAATTATATGCAACCTCTGTGAGAAATGGCCACTGCCTTCTGGGGTGGGGGGGTGGAGAGGGGTGG
>SJYQ01091731.1:0-22952 GCA_006410935.1 Redunca redunca | reverse complement strand
CACACACACACACACACACAATGTGACAGCGAAACCATTTGAATAATACAAGGCAAGTGTCCCAAGGGCCATATTTGCAACATGTAAGGGAAAAGCATAGTTTTCCCTGGGTAAACCATGAGAACTTTAGGCACCCCCATCCAGCTGTCACCATTAGAAATGCTGTGGCAAAACAGCTCACTCACAGAACGGTGCAATCTCACTCCTCTCATCAGTGGCAGGTGGCCCTCCCAACAGGGCAGGAAGCCAGCCAGTCCCACCTGCCACCAAGGAGGATGCATCTTTGGAAGCTCTAGTAATACAGGGTCAGTCTTCATAAAGCTGATAAATGGGCTGGGCTCTCAGCCAGTTAAGAACTCTTTAAAAAAGTCTTGCAACCACCATCTGATGACAAAGAGCATTCTAGAATCATAAGAGTCCCAGGGGATTTGGTAAAGTTGTTTTGCACTTCCCAGTTTCTGAATATGAAGAAATTTGGAAGCAGAAAGTGAACCAGCCCAAGCAAACTCAAAAGTAAAAATGGGGTTTGCTGTTGCTGTTAAGTGGCTAAGTCATTTCTGACTCTCTTGCAACTCCATGCACTGTGGTCCGACAGGATCCTCTGTCCATGGGATTTCCAGGCAAGAATACTACAGTGGGTTGCCATTCCCTTCTCCAGGGGATCTTCCCAACCCAGGGATTGAACCTGAGTCTCCTGCCTTGGCAGGCAGATTATTTACCACTGAGCCAGGGGTTGCATCACCAGAAAAGCCCCAAGGGAACCGGCATGGTAATTTGAACCTCAGCAATGGCAGCTCAGGTGGCTCAGTGGTAAAGAACCTGCTTGGAAAGGCAGGAGACACAGGAGACATGGGTTCAGTGCCTGGGCCAGGAAGAGCCCATGGAGGCAATGGCAACCCCCTCCAGTATTCTTGCCTGGAGAAGCCCATGGACAGAAGAGACGGAGGGGCTTCAGCCCACGGCGTCACAGAGAGTCAGACACAACGCAGTGACTGAGCACATCTTCTAACGGCAACTCAGACTCCGCTGTATGAGGGAGAAACACTGTATCTCCTATGTGTGGGCAGGGGCTTCCGAAAGAAGGCCAGGGTGCGTGGGGGAAGCAGCTGACGCACCAGCCAGCAGGGTCCATTTAATCAAGTTTCCACTAACAACGGAAACGTCTTCTAGGTAGTTCAAATTGGTACTTGACAACCTCTTGATGTGGTGAAAAGAATCCTAAGGTTTTGGAAGCTTTGCATATTAGTTTTTCTGTGTGTTTTAATTTCTTATAAAATTAAAAAATAAAAGAAAAGTTACTGCAACTTAAGCAATGTCCATAACAGGCAACTATAACAAGTGGAAACATAATGTGTAGAAGTTCACAGATTCTGCCTTTCTTTCCATTTACTGCAAAAATGGCGGCCCAGGCTCCCCAGCTTCTGAGGACGCAGAACCGCTCGTGCTGGCAGGGCAGCTTCAGCACGCTCTTGGTAAAAAGTGTAAAACCAAGTTTTACAAATTTCCAATTCCAGGAAAAAGTCATTTCTGCTGGAATTGTGGCACATTCCCCAGAGGCCTTACGGGCGCTGGCTTCCATTATTGTCCTGGTGAGCTTCTCACATGTGGATGAAAGCCGAGCAAATGTTTTGATGGAGTACATTATGGGAAGAAATGTAAATAATAAGCAAAGCTATTTAAACACATGTGTAAAGAGAAAACACATGTTGCCACAGTGCCCTAGGACACATCTAGGGAAATCCATTTCTATTGTAAAGATCTGTGAATAGGAAAAAAAAAACCAATGTCTCAATATTAAGGATATTTAGCAGAACGACAGATCTCTGAAACTCTGTGGTGCTGTTTTACTGTCTGTAAAACCACACAGGCGCCCGGTTCCTCCCTCCCAGTCAGAGGCACCCGTCCAGTGCAGCACTGCCGCGCCCACAGCCCCAGGCCGTGGCTGACAGGCAGGGGCGGGTGGTAACACAGGCCCAGGTGACGTCTGAGGTGGGCTCTCCTCCCAGGGTCTGTGCTTCACCAGGGCTAAGAGCTATCGGAGAGACAGTCATGTTCATTGTCCCTAATGTGTAAGGAAAGGATCACAACGTGAGTGTGTGAGGAAGGTGTCTCAGAGAGCAAGCCTTCACTGTCCTCGCTGAAGGCCTTCCCTGGTGGCTCAGACGGTAAAGGCTCGGCCTGTAGTGTAGGAGATCCAGGTTCAATCCCTGGGCTGGGAAGACCCCCTGGAGACAGAATGGCAGCCCACCCCAGTATTTTGCCTGGAGAATCCCATGGACAGAGGAGCCTGGCGGGCTACAGTCCACGGGGTCCCAAGGAGTAGAACATGACTGAGAGACTAACACTAAAAATGTCTGATGGTTTATATGGAGGAAGGGCTGGGCTCAAAGGGAAAAGGGTTTTGCTTCCAAAATTTCTTTTAAATAGGGAAAGGTGCTGCTTTTCAATGGGCTGGGAAAATAAATACAAACCCAAACAAACAGCACAAAGATGAATGTGTGCTCCGGGGGACATGGAGAGCGTGGCTCACAATGAGGCCTGTGTCGGGGGAGCAGGGAGAAAGCTTTCTTTGGCGGGGACGGCACCTCGGTTGTTGGGGAAAGGAGGGGAGCATTTCTCAGACGGAGGGAAGAATAGGAAGAACTTGCTTGTTTTGGCAATTCTCGTCTTTTTCTTGTGCTCCTCCTGTTGTACGAACACCCGCTGATTTCCTAACATGGTGGTAAAGTGCCCTCCTCCAAGCACCCTGGGGGATGCTGCGTGGGTGCGGACGAAGGGAGGGGGCCTGGCCACCCAGCCCTGAACATTCGAGGAAGATGCCTTGGATGCCACAGGAGAGCAAGCTACACACTTTGGCTGGAGATTCAAGCTAAGCTTTTTAGAGGAGCATTCAGCTTAGAAGAAAAGCCAAATCAAAAGCCAAGGCAGATAGAAACCACAGTGCCCAGGAAAATTTAATTTATTTTATGGCATTTTCCAAAGGACTGGGTTTCTTAGATGTTAACTGTAAGAAAAAGGCTACACAGAATGGAACAATGGCAGTAAAAAAAAAAAAAATTTGCTCTGCAAACACAAAAGTGTACTGAACAGTTAGACAATGCATTGGGTTAAGTGCTTGGAGCTGGAAGAAGAGCCCTCTTTTGGGGTTGCTTTCTCCTCTTCTACACTGTGAACAAGAGAGGAGGGGAAAAAATCTAAAACAAAGATTCCCACATAGTAGGTCAGTAGAACGCTATTCTTGGCTTCCACATGGTTCAACACAGCTTTGTTTCCATGATTAGAGGGAAAATGTATTAAAAGAGAAAACAGACACACACGATCCTGCCACCCCAAAAGAGACGCTAACGTAGTGAACAGAAGCTGGTACCCTGACAGCCATGTTTTCACGATGTCCCTGACACTTTCCAGTTATTGGAGCGTGGGCAAGTTGCTTGAACGCTGAGTCTGGTTCTCGTCCTCAGAACCGAGGGTAAGGATGCTGCTAGAAAGGGGAGCCCTGAGGATCCGCCGTGGGTACGTGGGAGTCCCAGCACAGTGCTGGCGCCCAGCAGGCTGATGCTCAGAAACAGTAACTAGGACAAGCAGTGATGCCCAAGGTCCCCTGGGATGGGCGGGGCTGGAGGGCAGCCATTCTCAGAAGGGATAGAAAATACCGCGGCTCCTCTTAGGATGGCATAGGACGTGGTTTTGACTTTCTTAAGACCAACTGAGGAATGGGATTTCACCTGCCTTCCAATGAAGGGGCAACGGATGCCGTGACGGAAGCAGAGCATGAAGCCAGGGCCGACAAACACCACTGAGTGCAGCCTCTGCTCATTTCTTCACTGCCTCCACCACGCGTGCTCCTGCCAAGAGACTGTCGGCAGAACCCCCCGCCCCAGGAGGAGGGAATGAGGAGCACGCCACTGGCCAGGCTGCTGAAAGAAGTGGGAGAAGCTCCCCGAGAGAGAAGATGCCCGGAGCCAGACAAGGCTCGAGGGAAACGACGTGGGAGAACAAGCCTGTGGGGCGACACAGAGCTGGCCCAGGGGCGGGTGAGGACGAGGGTGTCAGGGGAGGAGACAGCACACGCCAAGGCCAGCGGGGAGATGGTGTGCCGTTCTGGGGCCTGTCAGACAGTCAGGCTACAGTGCCAAGCTGATAGGGAATCCTCAAAAATATTGCAAGTCCATCCTATAATGTTCCCCTTCGGGTCTGCAACCGTTTACCAGGGCATTTGCACAGTGAGAAAACCTTCCTGGGTGGTTCAGTGGTAAAGAATCTGCCTGCCAATGCAGGAGACACAGGTTCCATCTCTGGGTCAGGAAGATCCCCTGGAGAAGGAAATGGCACCCCACTCCAGTATTCTTCCCTGGGAAATCCCATGGACAGAGAAGGCTGGCATGCTATGGGCCAGGAGGACACAAAGGGTCCGCTCGGACATGACTCAGCAACTAAACATGAACAACAGTGATAAAAGGGAAATACCAGAGCTTTTGAGGATTACTAGACACTTGCTCTGAGACAATGCTAAGTCTTGGGGTTTCTGATTGCCACTGTAACCCATCAGAAGGGGATAAGAGAAACTGGCTTCATTCAGGTCATTTCACAAAGGGCCGGGCAGCTCTGTGAAAATGTCTTCTTGGCTGTTGAGTATAAGACTGGAAAAGATTTACTCTGCAATGGACAGAAACGCTGGGACAGGGACACCTGGGGAAAAGTTAGCTAGTGTGTGAGAATATCTGGATCTGATGTGAACGTTCTCTGAAAGGCCCCAGTAAGAGGATCTCATAATAAGCTGGACCAGATGGCCTCCCCCAAGGGCGCTGGCCAGCCTCTTCTCACAGGGGCCAAAGTAGCTGCTCAAGGATTCATAAGGGAGGTGGCCACAATGGCAAGGATGAATATTACAGTTGGGCTCAACAACACAGACTTAACTGTGCTGAAGCTGAGCCCTGCCAAATGCAATTAATCTGAGACCCCCCACCAACTCTCACATGGCAGGAGATGGACAGCCATGGAGGGTAAATTACATTAGACCTCTTTCATCATGTTAGACAAACAGACCAAAGTGGGGTTGAAATGCTGGCCCATGGTACACAAGAGGAGTAACCAGGTATACAGGTAACATACAAGGAATACAATGGGTTTGACCAAGCAGAGTGCATCCAGTGCTAAAAGTTAACAAAAACTAAACATCTTCTTCTGCTTCATTGACTATGCTAAAGCCTTTGACTGTGTGGATCACAACAAACTGTGGAAAATTGTTCAAGAGACAGGAGTACCAGACCACCTTACCTACCTCCTGAGAAACATGTTTGCACGTCAAGAAGCAACAGTTAGAACTGGACATGGAACAATGGAACATGCTTCCAAGTTGGGAAAAGAGTACGTCAAGGCTGTATATTGTCACTTTGGTTATTTAACTTATATGCAGAGTACATAATGAGAAACGCTGGGCTGGATGAAGCACAAGCTGGAATCAAGATTGCAGGGAGAAACATCAATAACCTCAGATATGCAGATGACACTATCCTTAGGGCAGAAAGTAAAGAGGAACTAAAGAGCCTCTTGATGAAAGTGAAAGAGGAGAGTGAAAAAGTTGGCTTAAAATTCAACATTTAAAAAACTAAGATCATGGCATCTGATCCCATCACTTCATGGCAAATAGATGGGGAAACAATGGAAACAGTGACAGACATTATTTTCTTGGGCTGCAAAATCAATGCAAATGGTAACTGCAGCCATGAAATTAAAAGATGCTTGCTCCTCAAAGAAAAGCTATGACCATCCTAGACAGCATATTAATAGGCAGAGACAATATTTTGCCAACAAAGGTCCATCTAGTCAAAGCTATGGTTTTTCCAGCAGTCATGTATGGATGTGAGAGTTGGACCATAAAGAAGGCTGAGAGCCAAAGAATTGCTGCTTTTGACCTGTGGTGTTGGAGAAGACTCTTGAGAGCCCCTTGGACTGCAAGGAGATCCAACCAATCAAGCCTAAAGGAAATCAGTCCTGAATATTCATTGGAAGGACTGATGCTGAAGCTCCAGCACTTTGGCCACCTGATGCGAAGAGCTGCCTCATTAGAATAGACCCTGATGCTGGGAAAGATTGAAGGCAGAAGAAGGGGATGACAGAGGATGAGATGGTTGGATGGCATCACCGACTCAATGGATGTGAGTTTGAGCAAGCTTTGGGAGATGGTGAAGGGCAGGGAAGCCCTGTGTGCTGCAATCCGTGGGGTCGCAAAGAGTCAGACATGACTGAGTGACCGAAAAATAAAAAATGGCAGCCTTAGAAAGGCAGGCCCACTGAGGGCTCAAACCCCTTAGGAAGGAAGGTGTCAGTCACCTTGCCAAGTAAAGAGTCCTGATCAGCTGAATTACGGGCTAAAGACAAAGGGAATATGAGATAAAATTACAAGAAGGAAGATATAAACACCAGCCATTTATTTCATGTAACTGACCACAGAAGTTAGAACGGTAGCATCTTCCTAAACTGTCTTCCTTGCTGCACCATGTATATATTTACATATTAAGTAAGTTTTCTGGTTTTTTTCTCAAGGTATGTTGGCAATAGTTAGCTTCATCATTTAGCCAATAAATAAACCAATATGGGTTCTGAATGATGGGAAAGAGGAATAAACATCACACAGAAATCTCGGGTGTGGGGCTCGGATGTGAGACGTGGCTTCTCTTTCTTGGAGGAGGTACTGAGCATATTTCACCCGTAGCTGGGAGAGCCGTGTTCTTGCAAAAGCTCGTCATTGCTCGGAAGTTTATGGAAGAAGGAAGCCAACAGGAAACCTTCAGTGGACCTCGCTAACTCGTTTCCACCCTCCCAAAACTTCTGACCATCTTCCCTGTGCTTTGGCAACTTCCCAAACTTTGTTAAGTCCCACTTTTCCAAGGTAAAAACACAGAAGCACTCCAGGCTCCCTGGTTCACCGGTAACCGGGATGCGGCCACGGGACCTGTGGTGAGCTCAGAGGAGGACAGTGCCATGGCCACAGGCCAGGCTGCCACACTCCTACAGGCTCAGTCCTGAGCTTCACAGATGGCAGCTGAAAGGGCTCATGTACCAAAGCCATCCTCCCCCATCTTTTTTTAAAAATAAGATTCTTTCTTTATTTTTTAAATTTGGCTATGTTGCTTGGGTCTTCGTCGCGGCACTCGGGGTCTCTCACTGTGGCCTGCAGGATTCTCTCCAGTTGTGGCTCGCGGGCTTCAGTTGCCCTGTGGGATGTGGGATCTTAGTTGCCCAACAGGGGATGGAACCTGTGGCCTGCGTTAAAAGGCGGACTCTTAGCCACTGAAACCAGCAGGGAAGCTCCACCCCACATCTCGAGGCTGAGGCTGTGCTGCCCTTGCGCAGCTTCAGAGTCAGGCCGCCTGGCTCTTCCACAGGCAGATCCTGTGAACCACCTGTAATGTCTTTACCCAGCAGCTTTTCCACTGAAGAGCCAGACTGGCGCCAGCTAGTCTCAAGGAGAAATGAAATTAAACAAAGCCTATCCCTGGTGGCTCAGAAGGTAAAGCACCTGCCTGCAATGTGGGAGACCCGGGTTCCACCCCTGGGTTGGGAATGGCAACACACTCCAGCCCTCTTGCCTGGAGAATCTCAGGGACAGAAGAGCCTGGCAGGCCACAGTCCATGGGGCTGCAAAGAGTCAGACATGACAGAGTGACTTCACTTTCACTTTTCTTTTCATGAGGCAACTAAGATTCCTGACCACAAAAGTCTTTAAGCTGAAGATGATCACATTTTTGTTTTCAAAAGGTCACTTTAGAAGCACTTTGGAAGCGAGATGTGGATGAACTAAAAGGGAAATCAGGAGGTTGTGGTAGAGATTCAAGAGCTGATTAAGTAGGGCCTTGACCCGGAATGACACTGAGAAAAAGTGAGAAATTTGAAAAAGGTGAATGACCCAGTACAAAGGTAAGCACTGGCTGCAAACACACAGCTCAGTCAGCGAACACATAAAAACAGAAAGATAAAAATCAAAGGGCAAGACATTTTTTTTCTTTTATTTTGGCCTATCAGACTGGCAAAAATTAAAAAAATACTGGTAACACCCAATATTGGCAAGGCCAAGAGGAAAAATATTAATGAGGTAGAGTTGACAGAAATTGACAGTTAAGTCTTTAAAAAAAAAACTTTCTTCCAATGTTAATTTTACAAAATCAATTGAAGTTATTCCAGGTGACTTAAGAAGGATGACGCTGTTGGCAAATGTCTATGCTATGCTGTTTGCTGACTAAGTTTTTGTCAGCAGTCTCTGTATTCCTCAGTATTTTATGATTAAGGAAATGGCCTCAAAGTAATTTATGTTAGTTTTTAATAAGGGTAACTTAGAGCATGAAACGCCTGCTGACTTCAGTCCACCCAGCATGACATGTTCAGTGTCTACCCCAGGATGAAGCACAGTATCATTCCTCAGATCTGGAAATAAGAAAGGTAAGAAACTCGTGCACATGAGAGAAGACAGCCAATTTACACAAAAGCGAAAACCAGACAACTTTCACCCAAGCCACCAAGACAGTAAGAGCAACTCTGTTTTCAGGGCACACGAGACAGCGAACGGAACACTGAGGAGGAAACAGGCAAGGCTTTCCTTCCGGCTCGGAGCTCTGAAAGTGCTTTTGGAAAAAGGCATTTAAAGTAAGACTAGGGAGCAGCGAGTGATGCTGATAATACAGTCTGCATGGGCGCGTCACCGTGTGTGCCCACTTCGTCCTGGCAGGCGTACCTGGCTCAGGAGATGATGAGTCTTGGCCCCCCGTGGGCGGCAGCCTTGGGGAGATGGGTGGACAGCGCTCTGACCTTTAGAAATGAACAGTTTGCAATGAGGCGAAGCAGTTATCTGTTTCTGCTCTTGAGTTAAGCAGCATGGAAATTTGAAGGAAAAAAAAAAAAGAGGCGGTGGGGTGACAATCCCTCAATCTTTACCACCAAAGAGAGGGAGAAATGAAATCACAGGTAAAATGATTACATTACAGGCATAATACAGTGGCCAATGTTATAAACTGCTGTGAGCAAGGAAGATGGGAAACTGAGGGAGACTTTGGAGAAGAAGTATTTGAGCGAGGTCTTAAAAGCTGGATAACAGGAGCTTTCTGGACAAAAGAGAAACCTGAAAATGTAAAGGCACAGAGGTGCTAAGAATGCAGGTTTGCTGTGGGAGGAGACAGGGCAGGAGAGGTGAGTTGCAGCAAGCCTGGCTTCCTGGGAGGCGAGAGCTACAGCCGTGCGTGTGACTCGCCACCTGGACAGACAGTTCTTAGAACCAGAAAATGTGCTGTGGATCATAAAAGAGGCAGAACCTGTTTTCAGGCGACTGACCCATCTGCAGAGATAAATGTGAGCCAAATGGTGTGAACCAAAGCTCAGGGTGCTGGTGGGCCTGGAACCTGGGGACTGTGGACAAGGATACGCTTCCCGACGGGAGGACCTGGAGTGGAGAGAGGAAGGAGGCAGAGGGATGGGGAGGGCCCGCGCCAGCACAGGCCCCCGGGTGAATGCCAGAGAGGGATCAAGGTCGCTGTGCTGCAGCATGAAAGAAGGAACGGGCGGCACAAGATGAGGCTGGAGAGGTGGTCACCTCAGAGTACCGGCCTTCAACCTGGAGCCCAGGGGCAAGCCTGAAGGGCTTTGTACGCAAGATGAGGCTGTGACGTGAAGGCCTTACCCTAACTTGGGTGCTGACCGCAGGGGGTGCACCAGCAGGTGCGGACACAGGGGCACCAGCAAGGGGGCTGCTGGCGGCGTCCAGTGTCCAGCGAGGTGGGGTTGAGGACCGGCCGGAGGCAGCAGAAAGGGGGCCAGATAAGGTAGGGGCTGCAGAAGGTGTGGTCAGAGGTCATCTGTCCCCAGAAGCAGAAAGAAGGAAGATGGGCTGTCACGCTGAGGTGACTTTCCAAGAGGGATACTTCGCACAGCTTTCCACCTAAGAGTGAGCAGCACACTGTTGCATCAGCAGCCCCTGCCTCCCTCCAGCCATCAACCACACGACTAATCCCCAACAGGGAAGCCTGGCATTCATCCCACAAGTGCGCCTCAGAGGCTCCAGAAGGCAAGAAGAAGCTTCCCGTTTGTAGTTGTATGTTAAATAAACCAAGCCAGAGGCAAATTACTTGCAATATATATATATCACACAAAGTATGAATACCCTTAATTAATGAGCTCTTACAAACCAATAAAAGTATGAACATGAAACAGAAATATTAGGATTTCCCTGGTGGTGCAGGGGACGTGGGCTCGAGCCCTGGTTGGGGAACTAAGATCCCACATGCCAAGGAGCAACTAAGTCCAGCTACTGAGCCCACACAGCACAGCTACTGAGTCTGTGCACCACAAGGCAAAACTGCACATGACGCAAGGACGGCCCTTCACGCTGCAGCTGAGCCCTGACACAGACAGACAGACAGACAGACAGAAATATTACAAAGAAATTGAAGCGTGCAAATATCTAGATCATCAGGATGCCCACTGTACCACTGTTTACAACAGCGAAAGTACTAGATTCAACCTAAATGTCCCAGTGATATTAGACTGTGGCCACTTGGTGGACTTCTATGTAGTTGTTAAAATAGTAATGTGGACCTCAAGTGGCCAAAACCTTGAAAAATGGTAACAAAGTTGGAAGAGTCACATTTTTCAATTTCAAAACTTACTACAAAGCTATGGTAATCAAAGCAGTGTGGTACTGGCATAAAGACAGACATACACACCAATGGAATAGAAGAGAGAGCCCGGAAATAAACTCTTATAACTGTGGTCAAATGATTTTCAATAATGATGCAAAGGCCACCCAGTGGGGCAAAGGACAGGTTTTTCAACAAATGGCACTGGGAAAACTGGATAGTCAAAGAACAAAGTCAGACCCTGAACTTAAACCATATAAAAGATTAACTCAAAATGAATCAAAGGCCTAATTTAAGAGCAGTCCACAAAACTCTTAGAAGAAAAAAACAGGGAGAATCTCCATGACATTGAATCTAGCAATGATTTCATGGATGTGACATCACCTGGTTACATTAAAATTAAAAATGCTTTTGTGTCAAAAGACATTATAAAGATGATGAAAAGGCTTTGTTTTCTCCATTTCTCTCAGAATGGGAGAAAATATTTGCAAATCATATCTGATAGGAGATTAATATCCAGAAAATATAAAGAACCCCTACAACAACCTAATTAAATAATGGGCCAACAGACAATTCTCCAAAGATACACAAATAGTTAATAAACACAGGTAAAGATGGTCAATATCACTAATTATTAAAGAAATGCAAACCAAAACCAGAATGTGACCTCACTTCTCATCTATTAAATTTTAAAAACGGTGACACATGTGTTTTAAAGGACCTCTATAGGGGCTTCCCTGGTGGCTCAGTGGTAAAGCATCCACCCGCCAATGCAAGAGACACGGGTTCAAGCCCTCGTCCAGGAGGATCCCACGTGTCACAGAGCAACCACGCCCAGTGTGCCACAACTACCGAGCCTGTGAGTGTGCTGGAGCCGGACCGCAGCTACGGAGCCCACGTGCCTGGAGCCCAGGCTCCACAGCAGGAAAGACTCCGCAGTGAGGCCTGTGCAGTGCTCCAGAGGGGAGCCCACCGGCCACTAGAGGAAAGCCCGCACAACACCAGGGGCTCAGCCCAGCCAAAAATGAATCAAGGACTTCTACATTATGTTAGGTGGGAAAAACAAATTACAAAATTGTGTGTAGAGTAAGATTACTTTTCTGTTTTAAAGGAAACTTCTTGCCCACATGAGCCCAAGAAAGGCTCTGGGTTTCATCCTGAGGTCAGAACACCGTGAGTTCCCCGCCTGGGAGAGAGGCTGGGAGAGTGAGCAGTTAGCGCTTCCCTGAGGAGAAGAGACCAGGGCAGGGACCACCTGAGAATCGGTGCTGAGCAAGCCATGACCACGGTGGAGCTGGGCTCTCAGAACTCTCTCGGCTCCTTTTCCTTCTGTCTCAGTCTGTTACAGCTTTTTTCAAGACTTCAACTATTCCTAAGCAAAATGCCATAAAGTGTCATCTAATACAATATTGTTTGGACTGAAAATTCTATTTGTTTGAGGCTTTCTGTTGAGTAAATTTATCTGCCTCCTTACCAGTTGTGCCCAAGTACACGATGCAGACTGAGTCTGCCTTTAAAGGAGAGGACGTTAACCGTTCTTTCCCTAAAGAACTATTGCAATAGCATAATCTAGTTCACAGCAATGCAGTACTGACCTCTGAGGATTAACATGGGTTGACCGTATTTGTGCAACAGAGTGCACACTAACTTAAAAAGTTTAAAAAACACAGTGATGACAGAGTGGAGAGAACACTGGGCTGAGGGGTCAGGCTCTGCCACTTGTCACCCAAGTCCTCCTCCACTGAAAGTGAAAAGGTGAAAGTGAAGTCGCTCAGTCTGTCCAACTTTTTGCGACCCAGTGGACTGTAGCCTGCCAGGCTCCTCCGTCCATGGGATTTCCCAGGCAAGAATACTGGAGTGGGTTGCCATTTCCTTCTCCAGGAGATCTTCCCGACCCAGGGACTGAACCCGGGTCTCTCGCACTATAGGCAGATGCTTCACTGTCTGAGCCACCAGGGAAGTCCTCCATTGAACATATCCCCAAATCTCTGCATCAGGCATGGCCTAAGTGTCAGGGGTGGGGAGAAGGGAGAGGAAGATGCCAGATACAGGAGATGATCTTGGTCCTCAAGAAGATGACATTTTATTCAGGCAATCCCCTTAATCTCACAACCCTCTGCTTCTTCACCCATAACTCAAAGATATTACCATTCTCAGGGTAACAGGGTGTTAGGGTAAGGGGTTAGGATATTCCAACTTCAGTGCCCCTGGCATTTGGGGGGCACTGCCTCATTGGGGGGGTGGGGTGGTCGCTGCCCTGTATACTGTAGGATATTTAGTGGCATTCCTGGCCCCTACTCACCAGGGGCCAACAGCTCTCTATCATGGCTCCCACCCCAGTTTTGACAATCCAGACTGTCACAGACATTACCAAATGTCCCCTGGGGCAGAACCACCCCCAGCTGAGAACCTCTGAGATAGTGACATATATGAAAGCATTTAGAAAAGCATAAAGCCCAAAATCAAGTATTATTGCAAATCTATTGGTAAGACTACTTGTCAAAAAAAAATCCTTTAAAGAATTTATAGTTTCCTTAGGAATGTTGTGTTTTCTATTTTTATATATTTTGCCTACCATTAAAAGCCCTTTAGGGCTTTTTGATTAATTTTCTTTACCCAAACAAAGCATCTTCATTAGGCTATATTTTTAAAATGTATCACTATACAACAACACAACTCTGACTCTGACAGTCAGAGTCAAACATAATTGCCATCTCTACGAAGCAGAAATTTTACCCGAAATCAAAGTAGTTCGTGCCTACCTTTTAAGGACAAGGGATTGGATCTTGTGAATTCTGCATCTGATGGCCTGTGCTGTTTACGAACTTGTAAGTACTCCTTCACTCTTGAATCAACGGTTTCTTTTAACAGTAAACAGACTTCCTAAAGTAAATTTAAAAAATCACATATAACTTTCTAATTTAATGCAGTGCAAAAAAAAGTCAGTATCATGCATATGAAAAAGCCAAAATCGAACATTTCATTTTGTTTGCTTTTTAGTTTAGTTATGAATAAAGACATTTACATATGTTCATGGGTAATGCTGCAGATTTAAATCTGCCACTAAGCTTTGCTTGAAACCATGATGCTGGCTTACTCTGTGATCTAAGAAATATATTTTGCCTCTCTTCATTTCTCTCTGCCTCAGTTTCATATTTCTAAAAGGAAGATAAAAACATCAATGTAAAAATCAGGGCAAGGAGGTGAGAAAATCAGAGACGGAAAGGCTGTTTTCATGTAAATATCAACCAATGGGATTATGACAAGTAGAAGACAGAACAGAGCCAACTCTGGCTACAAGTGGGAGCCCCAGAGATGGGCCCACTGGGCAAGGACTGCAGACTGGGAGGAGCCTAAGAGTCAGGGCACAGTCAGAGGGAGCCCCAGCCAGTCAGGAGGGGCAGCACCCTGAGGTTTCATGCTGGGACCCATGGCGCAGTGCCACCAGATTTTCTGATTTAAGAGGAACTAGAGACAGTGATTCTTACACAAAAATTTCCTACTTTTAAAACTCGGTTCAAAGAAACTTTAATATCTAACCACTATAATTCATTAGTTTCTGGGGTTTACAAATCTACTGAAAAGCAACAGCACTGATGGTAAGTTGAACAGAGAACTGGAAATCAAGAGTCTGATTTTCTTCCACAGGCTTGTTGATGATATCGTATAAGCTTCTGTGAAAACTGCTCTCTATTAACCTATTCACAGTAAAAAATAATTTAACTTCTTATATTGCTCAAAAGTAAATTAATATTTATTAGGCAACAGAAAAACATGGTTTTAATTGAATGTCAACATCCCAAATTTCTGGAGCTACTGTTTTTAACATATCAGTGTTATTTATAAAAGAAAAATAAAACTTAAAGCCTAACTGTACAATGGGATGACACTGCTCATGTTAGCTATACTATCAGAAAAATGTAATCTGATGTAGGGAAAGGGAAAATAAAATTGCTCCCAAATCTAAATTTCTTAACCCAGATTAAGAACTGGTGTGTAAGGACGGACAATTCCGGTTCAGTTCCCAAGGACTCTGCAGAAGGTTCAGAGTCTCCAGGTCACCTCAAACCTGTTTCACTGGTTTCTTGCAATGCCATCTCAGGTTGATCTCTTAGAATCCTCATAAATTAAAACGAAGACAGAGCTGTAAGCTGCTTTGAAGGGCAACGAGAGCCAAGCTTTTCTTTTGTTGCAAATACACGTACTCCTCAAACAGTACAGAAAACACCTGACTTAATTTACAAACGTGAGTTTCTTGATAAAATACAAACTCTGGTCTCCTCCTTCCTGATCTCATTTTGCAGCCCAAAGATGCAATGCCTGGTGGGATACAGAGGTATTCATTTACAGTTGAAGGTTTTGGCATTGTTCGTGCAACAGAAAGGCAGCCTTGCTCATACTGTTGTTTTAGCAATTAAAGAATTTTGCTTCACATGCAGGGTTCAACGATGACTGAGCTAGAAAATATGTGAAAGGCATACATGGAAACAAGGATTGTTAAAATTTGGCCATAAATGCCCTATAAGGCTAGAACTAAAAATAGGAGGACAAAAACAAAGCCAAGGCCCATATACACAAACTCTCTCCCTGTAGTTACGGGGCTTTCTTTCCATGAGTCAGGTTTGACAAATGGAAGGTGGATCGTATGTGCTGTGTCGAGGTCCCCTAATAACTGACCACAGCACACTTGGCGAAGCACTGTTCTCTTCAGAACCAGGGCAAGACGAGGAAAGGAAAATTCCCATCTAAACTCAAGGGGCAGCAGGAAGACCAATCAATGAGCAAGAGAGGTGTACCAACATCTCCAGGCTACCAGGGGGTCATTTGGGCTTCCCAGGTTTACAAGGGGAACAGCCTGAGTTCAACTGTTTGGGTACAAAGACTACTCAGGCTGGACTCAAAATAAACACGTGTTTAATACATGTGATGAGTTCCTTTTCTGAAAAGGAACAGGATATTCTTAAGACTTTCACTACTCAAAGTGACTGTTAAAATGCAATCAAACTGATTGCTCATGAAATCCCAATCTTGAGATGATCTAATAATTTAAAAAACATAAAAGGCCTGGGACACTGAACATAGGCTGAAGTCATATCCTCAACTAGCTTTTCTCTTTTAATGTCAGCGAGCATACTTTGAAGAAACAGTGTGAGGTAGAAGCCACAGAGCGTCTCCTTGGCTTTTCGCGGAAAGCCCGCTCAGGCCCACGGAGGAGCCCTGCAGGCCCCAGTGCGCTCTGAGTCCCTTCGCTAAGGCACACCCTGTGGCCGCAACAGCAGCACAGGCAGGGCCACGCAGCTGCCTGTGGCACCCTGGAAAATTCTGGCCTCACGCTTTGGCTGGGAAGTGAGTCATGTACTCACAGATTTATTGTAAAGCCTTCCAAATCAACTGACTCTTGGCAAAACTGACAGGTCTAAAGCCGAGGCGGCAGAGTTGGGAGAGAATGGAGGAAAATCTGGTCCTGGAATGGTGGATCCTAGGATGCTGCTAATGTAAGTCAAACTTCTTGAGTGAGGTCCCCTTGGGTGCATATTGGTCACTTTAGGGGGAAGAATTAACTGTTTTGAATCATGGGGACATGTGTTGAGAAGCCGAAGGTTGGAATGACATGAAGGCACACTGGAGGAGCAAGCCTATTAAACACAGAGTCCTGCAGAGCATGGTCCAGGACTATTCACTTGAATGATGATGTCAACATCTCAGGCCACAAGCATGATAAATCCCATCACACAGAACCCTGGGCCTTTTTGCTCCCAGTTTGAGGTCACTGGGTATCCTTAGCAAAATTAGGACAACAGTTCAGTCGCTCAGTCGTGTCCGACTCTTTGTGACCCCATAAACCGCAGCACGCCAGGCCTCCCTGTCCATCACCAACTCCCAGAGTCCACCCAAACCCATGTTCCTTGAGTCGGTGATGCCATCCAACCATCCCATCCTCTGTCGTCCCCTTCTGCTCCTGCCCTCAATCTTTCCCAGCATCGTGGTCTTTTCAAATGAGTCAGCTCTCTGCATCAGGTGGCCGAAGTACTGGAGTTTCAGCTTTAGCATCAGGCCTTTCAATGAACACCTAAGACTGATCTCCTTTAGGATGGACTCGTTGGATCTCCTTGCAGTCCAAGGGACTCTCAAGAGTTTTCTCCAACACCACAGTTCAAAAGCATTAATTCTTTAGCGCTCAGCTTTCTTTATAGTCCAACTCTCACATCCATACATGACTATTGGAAAAACAATAGCCTTGACTAGACGAACCTTTGTCGGCAAAGTAATGTCTCTGGTTTTTAAAATGCTGTCTAGGTTGGTCATAACTTTCCTTCCAAGGAGTAAGCATCTTTTAATTTCATGGCTGCAATCACCATCTGCAGTGATTTTGGAGCCCCCCAAAATAGAGTCTGACACTATTTCCACTGTTTCCCCATCTATTTCCCATGAAGTGATGGGACCAGATCTCATGATCTTAGTTTTCTGAATGTTGAGCTTTAAGCCAACTTTTTCACTCTCCTCTTTCACTTTCATCAAGAGGCTCTTTAGTTCTTCTTCACTTTCTGCCATAAGGGTTGTGTCATCTGCATATCTGAGGTTATTGATACTTCTCCTGGCAATCTTGATTCCAGCTTGTGCTTCCTCCAGCCCAGCGTTTCTCATGAGGTACTCTGCATATCAGTTAAATAAGCAGGGTGACAATATACAACCTTGACGTACTCGTTTCCTATCTGGAACCAGTCTGTTGTTCCATGTCCAGTTCCAACTGTTGCTTCCTGACCTGCATATAGGTTTCTCAAGAGGCAGGTCAGGTAGTCTGGTTTTCCCATCTCTTTCAGAATTTTCCATAGTTTGCTGTGATCCACACAGTCAAAGGTTTTGGCATAGTCAACAAAGCAGAAATAGATGTTTTTCTGGAACTCTCTTCCTTTTTCAATGATCCAGTGGATGTTGGCAATTTGATCTCTGGTTCCTCTGCCTTTTCTAAAACCAGCTTGAATATCTGGAAGTTCATGGTTCACATATTGCTGAAGCCTGGCTTGGAGAATTTTGAGCATTACTTTACTAGCGTGTGAGATGAGTGCAGTTGTGTGGTAGTTTGAGCATTCTTTGGCATTACCTTTCTTTGGGATTGAATGAAAACTGACCTTTTCCCATCCTGTGGCCAAGGCTGAGTTTTCCAAATTTGCTGACATATTGAGTGCAGCACTTTCACAGCATCATCTTTTAGGATTTGAAATAACTCAACTGGAATTCCATCACCTCCACTAGCTTTGTTCGTAGTGATGCATCCTAAGGCCCACCTGACTTCACATTCCAGGAGGTATGGCTCTAGGTGAGTGTGAGTGATCACACCTTTGTGGTTATCTGGGTCATGAAGATCTTTTTTTATAGTTCTTCTGTGTATTCTTGCCACCTCGTCTTAACATCTTCTGCTTCTGTTAGGTCCATACCATTTCTGTCCTTTATTGAGCCCATCTTTGCATGAAGTGTTCCCTTGCTGCTACTGCTGCTGCTAAGTCGCTTCAGTCGTGTCCGACTCTGTGCGACCCCATAGACAGCAGCCCACCAGCCTGTGCTGTCCTTGGGATTCTCCAGGCAAGAACAGTGGAGTGGGTTGCCATTTCCTTCTCCAGTGCATCAAAGTGAAAAGTGAAAGTGAAGTCACTCAGTCGGGTCCGACTCTTAGCGACCCCATGGACTGTAGCCCACCAGGCTCCTCCGTCCATGGGAGTTTCCAGGCAAGAGTACTGGAGTGGGGTGCCATTGCCTTCTCTGAATGTTCCCTTGGTATCTCTAATTTTCTTGAAGAGATCTCTAGTCTTTCTCATTCTATTGTTTTCTTCTATTTCTTTGCACTGATCGCTGAGGAAGGCTTTCTTATCTCTCATTGCTATTCTTTGGAACTCTGCATTCAGATACTTATATCTTTCCTTTTCTCCTTTGCTTTTCACTTCTCTTGTTTTCACAGCTATTTGTAAGGCCTGCTTAGACAGCCATTTTGCTTTTTTGCATTTCTTTTTCTTGGGGATGGTCTTGATCCCTGTCTCCTGTACAATATTATGAACCTCCGTCCATAGTTCATCAGGCACTCTGTCTATCAGATCTAGTTCCTTAAATCTATTTCTCATTCCCACTGTATAGTCATAAGGGATTTGATTTAGGTCATACCTGAATGGTCTAGTGGTTTTCCCCACTTTCTTCAATTTAAGTCTGAATTTGGCAATAAGGAGTTCATGATCTGAGCCACAGTCTGCTCCCAGTCTTGTTTTTGTTGACTGTATAGAGCTTCTCCATGTTTGGCTGCAAAGGATATAATCAATCTGATTTCGGTGTTGACCATCTGGTGATGTCCATGTGTAGAGTCTTCTCTTGTGTTGTTGGAAGAGGGTGTCTGCTATGACCAGTGCGTTCTCTTGGCAAAACTCTATTAGCCTTTGCCCTGCTTCATTCTGCATTCCAAGGCCAAATTTGCCTGTTACTCCAGGTGTTTCTTGACTTCCTACTTTTGCATTCCAGTCCCCTATAATGAAAAGGACATCTTTTTGGGGTGTTAGTTCTAGAAGGTCTTCTAGGTCTTCATAGAACCGTCCAACTTCAGCTTTTTCAGTGTTACTGGTTGGGGCATAGACTTGAATTACCATGAGATTGAATGATTTGCCTTGGAAACGAACAGAGATCAACAACGTGCTAATAATATTATCCTTTGACTGAAAATATATTACTTATAAATTTTCTTTTGGGAGATTTCTAGTTATCTCCAAAAGCTGACTGAAAACAGTTATCACAGTAAAGGGGTAACAAAGTGGTACCAAAAAGTGCCACGATCACTAGTTTTTTCTCCATATACCACCTTGTAATAAAATCTATTTAGAGCTCTAAAAAGCTACTGTGACCAACAAATATCATGGAAGATTCCAAAGGCTGTCACATTTGGAAAGTCACGTAAAAGCCACAGGCTCACTATGCTGCTCGCTCATAAGGAGGGGTCTAGAGAAGGAAGCCAAGCATGAGATGAGAGCTGGAGGCACCTTCTGCCTTTGCCACAGCAGCACTTGGTGGGACCTCAGAAATGAGAGCTAGGAGGGACTCAGCCAGGGTCTGGGAGAACCCCTCACCCACAGAGGAGGTGGCTGAGGTTCGAGGAGGTCCAGCACCACAGTCCTGTCATACAATCAATTGTTTTACTGACTGACCACCTGCTTAGCAACTGGCCACTGTGAGAGGAGGGCTGCTGTCACCCATCGCTATGCTTCTCCAAAGGATCATGTGGTGCAGGAGAAGGTTTCAGACAGGTGACAAAACCCGCCTGTGCCAACCCCACACCTGCTCCAGGCGCTCGGCCCAGCCATTACAACCAGTGAGGATTACAATCCCTGCTTACCTGGAAAAGCCATTTTAACTTCTTCTTCTTCATCGTCTCTTTTTTTTTTTTTTAATACAAAGAACCCTTTCCCTCAAACAAAGAGGTGGGGAATTTCTGGCTTAAATACTAGAGTGGGAAATGAAATATATGAAATAGGTGGATGTGTCAGTTTCTGAAGGAACAACAACAGAAAAAGCAGGTGTATGTCTGTTGTGGGGAAGACAACTCTTCTTCAAGGACTAAACAGCACCAAGATTTACTGTCCATTAATGAAAATGAAAGCTGGAGAACAAGCTAATGTTCCTTTTAAGAGCAGCTCCTGTATTTAAAACAGTGAAAAGTTTTAAGCACCTACTGTATAGCACAGCGAACTAACTATATTCAATATCAATAGCATAGCGAACTAACTATATTTAATATCAAGTAATAATCTATAATGGAAAAGAATCTGAAAAGAATATACGTGTGTGTGTGTGTGTGTGTGTGTGTACAACTGAATCACTTGTTGCACACCTGAAACATGGTAAATCAACGACATTTCAATTTAAAAAAATAGTGAAAAGTTTCCTGGTACCTCTTTCCTCTGTTCAGAAAACCAGCTAGTATCTTTGCTTGAACCTTGCGGCAATACGTGAAGATCCACCAGGACAGCAAAGTTCCCACACTGAAAGACATTAATGAAAGACTTAGCTCACACCCAGTGAACAATGAGAGAAAAGCTCACAAATTCCTATGTGGTTGCTCATGATGAAATGGCAACAAAGTGCACTGCTGGACAAAAATGTTAATATGGGGTATGATAAAACTCATAACCTGTTGGTTTTTGCAATTTTAATATTATAGAAATGCCAGGGGGAAAGAGAAAATACCTATCTCTGTACTATAAGTTGACGGCGGATGCCCAGAAATTCAGCAGTTAACACTGAGAAGATTTAAAAAAGGTCAGTGCCAGGTAGGCTCCAGAAAAGGAGTCTGGTAGACATACACAGGGAAATTCTTTCTTCCAGGTGGGACAGAGCAGACAGAAGTAACTGCATTTTCAGACCAACAAAAGGATTGGCTGGGACTGTACATCTTGGAATAGAAATAGAAGCACGGACGGATGAAAACAGGCAAGGCAGGTGCTGAATGACAGTATCAAAACTAAGTTTCATTAAAATACGCCTCAAGATTGTACAAAACCAGTCTTTCTTTTTCTATAGGTTAGTGCTGTCTAGTACTGTGGAAGAAATGAAAACATCTCTATCTGCACTGGTAAATAGGGAAGAAAATAGCCTCGTGTGTTACTGAGCATTTGAAATGTGGCTTTTGTTGACTGAGAAGCCGAATTTTTAATCTAACCTAATTTCAATCTAATTTAAAAAGCCACAGAGCCAGTAGCTCTGTGGCATGGCTACAGACCCTATAAAAACATGTAGCTTCATAAAGTTTCACACTATGTGAATACAGTGACTTGAGAATCTCAAGATAAATGGAGGAACTAAACTAACTCAGAAAAGTATTGTTGGTTGGTTTATGGTCAGCAGGGAAATTCAATTTTGTAGCCCTTTGGCAAAACAGTTTTTTTTTTTTTTTAAAATTCTGTGCTATAATTCAATGGTGAAAAAAATGTTTTCAGCAAATAGTGAGAATATGAGACAAAATATGGAAAAAAAACTGCAACTTGACACCTACCTCACACCATAAAAAGAAACTGATTTGAGATGAATCACAGACCTAAACATTAAAAAAAAAAATACCCTCTATCTTCCCAACCTTGGGGTAGGAAAAGAGTTCTTAGACAAGACCCAGAAAGTATTAAATATATTTTTAAAAAATCACTACCTAAAAAACTTTGGCTCATCAAATGACATCATTAATAAAATAGATATGTATGTCACAGACTGGGAGAAAATATTCATAAATGCATATGAATGAGATAAAGAACTGCTGCCGAAAATATGTAAAAACTACTCCTACAAATTGATGTTATGAAAACAACTCAAGTTTGAACAGACACTCCATGACAAAGATAAACAATTGGTGAATAAGCACGTGGAAAAGTGTTCAACATTATCATTCATCAAGTAAATGCAAATTAACACTCACTGCTAAGTGACACAACTACATTCCTAACAGTGCCGGCAGGGATGAAGACCGACACACATCACACGCAGGTTAAGGACGGGGAGCGACCCCCACACACACACTGCTAGTGGAAACAGAAAACGGATCAACCACCTTGGCAAATGTTTGTCTGCTCCCTACAGTTAAACAAATTTATTTACCATCTGAGCCAGCAATGTTACCTCAGGTATTTATCTGCAAGAGATGAAACGTGCACACAGAGGCATGTATACAAATGCGCAAGAAAGTTTTAATTTTGAGAGTCGAAATGGAAGACAACCCAGAAGTCTCTCACCAGGAGAATATATTAATACAAATTGTGATATATTTCAAACCACTGACCTGCTCAACATGGAATGATCTCAGCGACACAGCGCTGAGCAAAGTGAGGCTAAAATGAGAACTGTATGGCTCCATTTATATAAAGTCCTAGGAAAACAAGTTTAAATCCATGGTCAAAATAATCAGCACAGTGACTGCCTAGGCAGAGACTGACTTGGGTGGTGGTGATGGGATCGTTCTGTCTTGTGATACAAGTAAAATCAGTTCATTTCACTGCACACATCAATAACACACAATTCTGAAAATACTGTGTAAAGATATATTCATATTTGTTGACAGTTACTTTAAATGCAAATATTATGGCCCTGAAAATGTGTGGGAATAAGTGAACTTTGGTCTGGGTAATAAATCGTGAAGTAAGATAAAAGATGGTCTCCCACGATGTCAAACAGCACAGTGTTACCCACAGAATTAGAGTTTAATGAGTTGCAATCAGCATTTTAAGGAAATAGATATGGGATAAAAGCTATCAATGGGTCACACGGTAAAGTTAAGTCTTATTTTGTGAAACTTAAATGTGAGTGTACTGA
>SJYQ01091725.1:0-25304 GCA_006410935.1 Redunca redunca | reverse complement strand
AACACCAATACAGTATACTAACACATATATATGGAATTTAGAAAGATGGTAATGATAACCCAGTATGTGAGACAGCAAAAGAGACACAGATGTACAGAACAGACTTTTGAATTCTATGGGAGAGGGAGAGGGTGGGATGATTCGGGAGAATGGCACTGAAACATGTATACTATCATGTAAGAAACAAATTGCCAGTCTAGGTTCGATACAGGATACAGGATGCTTGGAGCTGGTGCACTGGGATGACCCAGAGAAATGATATGGGGAGGGTGGTAGGAGGGGGATTCAGGATTGGGAACTCATGTACACCCATGGCGGATTCATGTCAATGTATGGCAAAACCAATACAGTATTGTAAAGTGAAAAAAAAAAAAATTGAGACGATTAAAAAAAAAAAAGACATTGTTAAGGGGATAAAAAGACAAATTACAGACTAGGAGAAAATAAGATATCTCATAAAGAACTTAAATCCAAAATATATTGAAAAATCCTTACAACTCAATAATAAGAAACAACCTAACTTTTTTTAATGAGCAGAAGATCCAAACAGACCATTCATTAGATACAAGGATGCCAAAGAATCTCATTAATAGATGTTCAATACCATCAGTCATTAGGGAAATGTAAATTAAAACCAGAGTGAAATATCACTATATACCTATTTGAATGGCTAAAATTTTTAAAAACTGACAATATTAAATGCCAGGGAACATACATAGCAATTGTAACTCTGATGGGACATAAAACGGTAGAACCATTCTGGAAAATGGTTTGGCATTTCCTTACAAACCTAAGCATATATTTATAAAGCACCCAGCAGTTTCATTTCCAGTGTTTACCTCAGAGAAATGAAAACTATGTTCACAGAAATGCCTGTATGCAAATATTTACAGTAACTTTACTTGCAACTGCCAAAAACTGAAAATGGCCCAGATGGCCCTCAACCAGAGAATGGATAAACTGTGGTACGTCCATTCAATGGAATACTACTCAGAAAGGAAAAGGAACAGATTACTAATACATGCAACAACAAGGATGAGTCCCAGTGAATTATAGCAAGTGAAAGGGCCAGACTCAAAAGGGCACTGGAATATTGTGATTTATAGGAAATATATACTTGGTCACTCAGATGACCAAAATATATTTCTCAGCTATATTTGGCCTTTATTCATAGTTCCTGGCTCATATCTCCCCAAACAAAAGGAATTTTCTGATTAAGATATTAATGAAGGTGACTTCTGGATCCTACCCCAGGGTGGGGGATGGTTGTCAGGGGAATCAGTCATGTGATTAGAGGGTTGAATGTTTGGTCCCATCCCCTGATTTCCTGAGGAAGGGAGAAGGGGTCTGAGGTTCTATCAATGCCACTGGAGGATAATTCAGTTAATCATGGCTGGGCAATGAAGCCTCCGTTAAAACCGAAAAGACAGCTTTTCAGTCGCTCCCACTTTTTCCAACGCTTCCATGCTAGGGAAACCGGAGCACTTCTGCATGCCAGCAGGCCTGGCCCCAAGCTCGAGGAGGACAGAAGCTCTGCTCACTGGGACCGTGCCCTATGTATCCCTTCATGCGGCTGTTGCTTTGTATCCTTTAATATCCTTTTATGATAAATTGGTAAGCTGGTGAATATGTGGGTTTCCCTCAGTTCTGTGAGGCATGAGGCATTTAATCTTTGATTTATAGCCAGTCAGTCAGAAGTCCAGGTAACAACCTGCAAGGGGTTGTTACCCCCTGAGCTGCAGGGGGTCACTGGAGCCTCCAATGTGTAGCCAATTGGTCAGATGCACAGACTTGGGCTTATGATCTGCAACTGAAGTGGAGGGCAGTCTCATGGGACTGAGCCTCTTAAGATGGAGTCTCAGAGACCCCAGTGACATCAGAGAATTGCTTCTTGGTGTGGGGAAGCCTCCACACACACACAGGAACTGGGTCTGGGAACCCTTTTGTAGGTATGTACTATAAGACCCCATTCATACAATGTTCTGGAAAAGGCAAAAATCATAGGGACAGACACTGGAGCTGAGACTGTAAGGGAGGGGCAGGACTGACAACAAAGGGATGCAGAACCTTCTGGTGAGGAAAGCATGCTTTATCTTAATTGTGGTGGCAGCAAACAACTGTATTTGCCAAAACTCACAAAACTGCATACAAAAAGGCTGAATTTTACTGTTTCTGAATAACGTTTTTTTTTTTTTAAAAAAAGCTCCAAATGAAACCATAAAAACAAATCAAAACAAAACTACTATGAAAATAACCCAAACTTTATGCACTTAAGGAGAAACCTTTTACACAGGACTGTTAAAAATAAGGTCTGCAGTATCAGACACGTCCACACACGTTCTCTTAGCTACTGCTACCCTGACAGGCCTCGAGGAGGCTACTGTCAAAGACGCCACTGCACCCCCCGCTCTTACCTGCGCCCTGGGCTGTCAGAGGATGGAAGGGGGCACTCACAGCGCCTGTGAAGGGCCCCAGGCCGGCGGGCTACAAGGAGCCGCGAGAGGCTGCGGGGCTCCTTCACAGCAGTGGGAATCGCACCAGCACCACCCTTCTTGTTCTTCCTTAGCAGACAGGGGTCGTCACAAACGCTCCAGTGGGGCACACTCACTCTGGCGGGGACCGCAAGCACGCCGCCTGGCCGGTTCTCAGTCCTGCAGCCCTCACCCCTCACAGAGGAAGCTGGATTTCGCAGAGGCGGTGAAAGTAGGCCAAGGCAACTGAGCACCCCAGTTACTGGTGGCAGCCAATCACGGGCCCCTCCCCAGGAGTGGCTCGCTCCGAGGTCAGGCCTCAGAGCGGAGTCTGTGCCGCCAGCCTGAGCCCAAGGGGAACGACTTGTTGGGCCTGTTTTTCCACCACAGGAACTTGAGGATTTGTGGTTTGAGACCCCACATCAATCTCGGCCACAAGGCTGCCAGCCTCCCCTCCCTCGGCACTCACCTAGTCTGACCTGACCTTTTCCTTGCTTCACATGCTCAAAGGTGACAAGTCCACTCCAGCCCAGGGTATTGAAAACGAAAGGCCATAATACACCCACCACCCAGAAAGCCCTGAAACCCAACTCGCCCAGCCCAAGGAACACCATCGTCTCCTGCGGCCCTTCTGGAGCTGTTCCTGCCAGGAGCGGGGTGGGGGCTCTACCTTTTGTCTTTCCATCCACAGACACCAGCTTCTTTGTCTCTGCTGTCCGCAATAGCTCATAAGGGTGTTCATCCTCCTCCTTGGCTGCACTCCCCTGAATCCAGGGTCTCATGGCCAACACCTGAGAGAGAAAGCACATACTTCTCAGGCAGGGGGCTAACACCCAGACAGGCTATGTCAAATAAATTGGAGATTATCGGCTCCTTTTTCTTCAGAGAGGAAGAGAGGAGGGGAAGAGAAGGTTAAGTAAGTCAAGTGTCACAGGGAATTACAACTGCTCTCCTGGCTACACATCTGGGCCTCAAATCTCAACGGCCTTTGATTAAAACACTTCCCTTTCCTTCCCTCATTTTATCTTTCAAAATGCCATAAATAAAACCCAAGATCCTCGCCTCCCTTGCCTCGCCCCTCTCTGCGTGATCTCTTTTCTGTGGATAACACTTCCCGAGTGGTTTTTAGCCACCATGCATCATAAGGCCTTCTCTCTCCATGTTTCTTTTCTGATATTTAATACATTCACACAGTATCCCAAAGGCTGGAATCCTTCCCCTCTTCTCAAGAGGGGATCAAAATGATTTCTAATTAACCCTGACTGACATACATTTACTAGGAACAAAGCTGTCTATAAATCCTCTATTTCTGTGAGCCCTTCTTCACAGGGCCCAGGGTAATAGATGAGGATTTTCCCAAAGCTGGCTTTCTACCACACTTAGGAGAACACAATCTTAAATCAATTCTACCAATCTCTGTTCTGAAGAGAGGCAAGGATGAATTTCAGTGGAGAAAGAGCAGCTCTGTCTCCTGAGAAACCCCTAATCCAGGCAGCCAAGTGTCTCTGATGAAATGACTGGCCAGAGCTGGCCCCGACATCTGCCAACCGGCTTGAGTCAGCTTGGGGCCTGTAGCCACAGCCAGTCATGGTACCAGAGGAGCCAAGTGTCTCAACACAAGCCAGAAACACGACGGTTCATGCTACAGTCACACTGAGAGAGAGGATGGAGATACTAGCTATAGAGGATAATTCTGGCTCATCAGTGCTAAGAATCCAATGTGTTTCATAGGCAAATTAAATATAATACTGGCTATTACGAAAGCAAACCAAAGCACAAAATCTCTGAGGAGTTTGGCTGGAACAAGGGATATATTACGAAGGAGGGGGTGAGAGGGATTCACGAGTCCATCTCACAAACAAGTGGACCCTACATGTCAGGCGTTCTGGTGCACCCAGAAACCTCCTCCTTTATGGACATGTCCCACAGCTCACTGGAAACAAATCAGGTTTGTGATTCATCCGGATTTGGCTTCTTGGAGGCATAGCTCACAGCATTACAGCCTAATGAGATTCTAGCAGCCTCAGATTCAACGAGAGACTGCAGCTCCTGTCTGCTAACAAGGCTGCCACTCCAAAGACAGCGACGGTCTCTCCAAAATTCTGCTGAGTACAGCAGGCACCTCCACTTAATGAGGGCCACCTGACAGCTAAAAACTATTCCATCACAGGGAGCCATTTGCCTGTATTACTTTATTCCTTTCGCCTCGTCATAGGAACCCAAGTAAGGGAACAAAGAGGGGCCATGAAGCAGTTCAGACAGCGTCAACTTAACACCACAGGCTTCACAGACAGGAATGTGTGTTCTACAAGTTTACACACCCAGGGCCATCACTTAGGCAGAGCCCTGGAAATCTGATTCTGTGAGTGTTCTGTATGCAGTCAGAGCTCTCATACAGCCCCAGGCAGTCTTCTCTGCGAGGTACTTGACAGCCTGGGTGCCCGGCCTATAATATCCTTTCTTCCCAAGCAGGACAGGGCTGATGACTTCCATCTGGAAAATCAGGTCACTGGACCTGCATTCACTCCCTGCCTGGCTCCTGTGCAGGACAACCGGAAGCAGAGAAGCAGCAATGGCAGAGCTGGAGGGGCCCGAACCATTACAGCCACAGCCAGGGAGCATCTGGTTCCAGCTCATTCCTTCAGCGAATGACAAAACCCAGTTCTCAGAGAGGTCTCGGGACTTGCTCAAGGTTACACAGAAAGCTTCCAGCAGAGCCAGGGCCAAAAAATTCACCCCTTCTCCAGATTCTAGACTGAGTTGGCCTCTCTTTTTTCCTGGGAAGTATGGTTTCTCCACTCAACTAGGAACCATCTTCCCTCTTCAGATGTCTAATGAGGGTCCCCTGTTCAGACCCACACAATCGTAGGGTGATCTTTTCCTCTTGGTCCTGGCCTCTGCCAGCTATGGGATTAAAATCTCATGAAAAAGCAATAAACTGCTTTTCTGCAAGTGTTCCCAGTTTCCACTCAAGAAGCCTTGTGTCACAGAGAATAAGGCAGTAACTGATTTTCAATAGGAAGGATTCTGCTTTTTACTAAATTACTCCTTAATCTTTTTTCGCCCTTTCTTCCAGGGCTTGCAATAAATCAAAAACAACAACCAAAAAAACCCCACAAGAAACAAAAATGTATTCTCTGCTCTATGGAGAGTGACATTTTAGCTGCAGAGAAAAGCAACTACCAGTCGCCACCTAACTATGACCATGGAATGGCCCACCCGGGTGTGGGCAGCTTTCTGGGAAGAGATATCACAACAGCTGCAGCTTCCCATGAACGTTCAGCACATCTAAGCAGAGAGAAAACACTCTTGAGTCCGATGCAGTCGGCAGCCCATTTGGTGGGGTAAAAACATCTGAATAGCTGAATATATGTGTGTGTATACGTTTGATTTTTCTGAGGCAGTTTCATGATCTGGTCGTTATGCTGATCAGCTTTCCTGGACCCAGGCACACTCAGTTTCTCTTAAAGGCTTCCGTGGATGATCTGAGACCTCAGGAATGGGAAACAAACACCAGGGCAGGGTGTGCACCTCCTACGATATGAGGTTTGGGGTATTAAAGCTTTGAGTATATAAGAAATGAAGATGGTGAAGGCTAGAGTCCACATTTTTTTTAATTCCACTTTTGGAGAAGATCTATCCACTCAAACTACAGTAAACAGAATCTGTCTGGATATTAAAAGGATAATGACCCAGACCACATCATCTCTGTATTCATGAACTCATAATCATTGCTTCGGAAGCAAAGCCAGGGTTCTCAGGGTCTTCCAAATGTTGACTATGGTGGTCCAACTGATTCAGAATTCCAGGCTATTGGAATATGTATCTCAGACAGTCTCCAACCCAGAAGAGCTGTAGAGAGATTTCTCCTACTTCTTAATACAGTATTTCTTTAAGAGTCTTTCCCTTACCCCTGGACTTCAGAAATGTTACTCCAAGTCCTTATTAAAGAGGGGGCCTCAGGCATTTACAGAGACCCAGCCCTGACTGAAGATGCTGTTATTGCTAGGTTTCTCCTTGTAAAAAGGGAGTAATAAAGCGAACCTCTACATAAAAACATGTAGGAATTTACTACATGCACGTGAATCTGCTGGCAATGTATTATTACCCTAGAGCCTGTAATTCTAGAGACCCCTTAATCGAGACATAATAATAAGTATTTTGTAATTAAGGGATAGAAAAAAATAAGAACAGAATTTGTACCTAGTATGGAAATCAGCCCCTACCTCCAACACTGACTTTTACATTCTTAAAAGGATTTCCTTGTATTTATACACATTGTTAAACTGAAGTCATCCTTATGGCTGCATCTGTTTATATTAAATAAAAGAACCTGTCTCACTGGATGGTCCACAGCAATTAAAAAAAGTTAACTCTGACTTCTGATGACTAAGTAATGAGATTTAACTGATTAATGTGTGTTAGCTGATTTTTAAGTTAAAGAATAATAGGGCACTGAATGAGCTACAAAAGAATACTGAAATTATAAAATATTTTGAATAAACAATAAATGTATTCTCTGAATGGTGGGAAGTGTTAAAGGAGCATTAGGAAGATGCAAGATTAAGGAAAATATGATTTTCTTCATATACCTAAGTTAGAAGATTAAATTATTTGCCCATGACAACATTTCTTAGTTTAAAAGTGAACTATTCTTTTCAAATAGCCTTCTTTGATGTCCCCGACCTATCCCCTGACTCCTATTTCTCCTCTAGTTGAGTTTTCATGACATTTTCCATGTTTGCCCTGGTGCAAGATTCTTCATGGGAAATGAAGAGGGAAAATGCAAAAACGGAAACAAGACCTTTGGGTCAGAAGCAAAGCTTGCTAATCTGGGCCTTCCTTGGTGGCTCAGTGGAAAAGAATCGCCTGCCAGTGCATGGGACACGTGTTCCGCCCCTGGTCTGGGACGGTCCCACTCGCCACAGGGCAACCAAGCCTGTGCCCGATACCCATGAGCCACTGCCACTGAAGCCCGCGCACCTCGAGTGCATGCTCTGAAGCAAGAGCTACCACAAAGCGGAACATGCCCACTGCAACTAGAGCAGTCCCTGCCTGCTGCAACGGAGAAGGCCTGTGCGCAGCAACGAAGACCTAGTGCAGCCATAAATAAATAATTTAAAAAAGAAAAGGTTGCTGATCTGATTCAGTGTAGAGAACAGTGATTGGTGGGGTATGCTACACTTTGTATGAAAAGACAACACAGGTTCAAGAGCCAAAGGAGAGACTGCTTAGCCTAATGGAACCAGGAGAAAATGTGGATGATGTTTGGCTTTCCATGTGGCATGGCAGATCAATAATTGGCCTGCCTGCTAGACAGCCCTGGTAAAATTCCTTGCTTAGTACTTTTGGGTGCATTTGAAAGGTCTTGTTCTGGATTACTGACACACACAACAGAAATTTACTAATCCAAAGAGGTGAAAAGAAAATGAGATAGCAAAGTCTTCTTCAAGTACACACTGGATGCACTTAGCAAAAAATCGTGTTTCAGTGATGGGAATAAATCCTCAACTCTCTACCTCAGAAGCTGTCAAGGGAAAATACTTCTTATCTATGTGGTCTTCTTCCTCTTCATCGGGTGGTGGTTTTGCTGGAGGCGGAGGACGTTCTCTCTGTAGAAAAGAAAAATAAGTATTTTACTATCTCTTCTTTTGAGAACCTAACTTTTTTGGTTTACTCTTATCTTCGCATTTGGGAATAAAAAAGAATAATGTACAGAATTCCCCTGACAGACTAAACTCAAGGTTTAGTATCTGAACACATGGAGAACTCTACACACACACACAATTCAGTTACAGTTGCTTTGTTTTTTGATCTTTATAGCAGAGATTACAAACACGTCTGTCATATCCTTGGCCACACTGAGAAATATCAGCACTAAAAACACAACTGCCTCATCAGAAAATGTCCTTCGTGATAGTAATACACAAACTCCAGGGTAGGAAAACCAATCTACTGGAGAAGAGGAAACAGTAAATCAAAAGAGCCAACTCATCAGAGTTCTAACAAACCAAAGTTATTAAGGAAATAACAAGGAAAGCAATCTAGGACAAAAACATCAATTCCTGCTCAAAGTGAAAGTGCTAGTCGCTCAGTCATGTCTGACTCTCTGCAACCACTTGGACTGCACCCACCAGGCTCCTCTGTCCATGGAATTCTCCAGGCAATAATACTGCAGAGGGTCGCCATTCCTTTCTCCAGGGGATCTTCCTACTCCTGGGCTCAAACCCAGGTCTCCTGCATTATAGGCAGATTCTTCACCATCTGAGCCACCAAACTTAATGCTATTCCTATTTATTATCAGAGCTCAGAACTGGTCTCTTATCCTTGGTCCTTTCTTCAGTGAGTACTATTATGTATCATTAGCATATGAAAATCCTATTTCATCTCAGCCCATTAAAAAAAAGGAAGAGTTGTCAGTTATCTGCCCTCACAAGGGTTGGCCAGCTTTTTCTTAAAGGGCTACACAGTAAATATCTTAGGCTTTGCGGTCAGCTCTGCCATGGGGACATCTAAGTAGCCATAGAGGATATGTAAATGAGTGGGTGTGGTTAGGTTCCAAATACAACTTTATTCACAAAAACAGGCAGCTATTCGTGGGCCTCAGTTCACTAGTCTCCTTAAGCAAGAAACTCACTGAAGAAGAGATTATCAAGATCACGGTAAACAGTTTCAGGAACACACAGAACGATCTTTGGTGAAAGAAAGCCGAAGAGAGTTCTGCCATTGTCCCTGCTGGACTCTCATTGTCTTCATATTCCAAAGTCCTGTTCATGCCTGAGAGCTCACGTTCCTACAGGGAAGGGAGCTGGCCTGCAGGCCCCTTCCTTGGCTTGTAGGTTAGCTCACTGTGTTGCTAGAACAAGAGTATTTCTAAATATCTGGGTGGAGGTAAATGTTGAATTAAGTGACAGCCTCCAAGAAACCTGTAAGGAAAGACACTTTTCCCATTTTAGGAGCTGCCGCGTTAGTTAGCACTCGGCATCCGTGATCCGTCTGTTAAACACACTTTACTGGCTGGTATTATATCTTGATAATCTGGTCATTCCCCTAGTCCCTGCCACCAGATGGGTGCCCAGTGGCAACAACTCCAATGTGGTCAAGCCAAGTAAAGCTATTTAGGTCGAATTTCCCACTAAGTCCACTATCCCCACCCTCCTTGCTCCAGAAGTACAGGGACAAACCTCGTCCCAGTGACACCTTGTAAGGAGGGGAACGGCAATTGGAGCAGGCCCATAATCTCACTAGTTATCCAACCAAAGAACACAATAACCGAGGAAACCCAGAATGAAGCATAAAAAAAATGTCTCATCCTAGATGCCTTTTCAAGGCGAGAGACGCCTAGAAAGAACAGTATGAAAGGTTTCTATGGAAGTGGTGATCACCAGGGACCCTGGAAGGAAAGAAAAGCATGAGTCTCTCTTTTCTACCATGAAAACTTTGGCTGAGGGGCAACAAAGCTGACTCATACATAACTATCCGCTGTGTTTACAAGACAGGGAACAGTCCCTTGGCCACAGTTAATCATCAAGGGCCAGGAAGGCAGCTCAGCCACAACATCCTCAAGTAACACTGGCAAAGGAGGCATCCCACGATGCATCAGTTTCTACTCAGCAGGACCACAGGAGGCTCGACTCCTAGAGTGGGATGAACAAAGAGCCCATGTAAGTCAGCGGCTGAGCCCACAGGAACTTGGTCATTCAAAGCTGGCTTCAGCAACCCTGTGTTCTTCTTGCAAAGCCTCCAGCTCCCTCTAATGGGCATCACTGGTAAGTGCCACAGATGGCAGTGTCTTCTTCCACAGGTTGGACTGGCCTATTTGTTCCTCACAGTGAAAGTGAGAAAACAAACAAAAACAAACTAGCTCTGTCTGCAGAAGCACTTCGTGAGTGGTGCCTGGCACACAAGCTTGCTTTCACCAACGACAAGGAGTTTATCACACTCCCTGATAACACCCACTCTGGGGGTGCTGCCACAAGGTCGGCAGGCCTTTCCAAAATCCATACGGAAATGCTGGGACAGGGCAGGGCCAGAAGTCTAACAAAGAGAACAGCAAAACCATCTGGCCATTCCCGGGGCACTAATGAAAAGTCTGAGGATCACCAGGCAGCCAAAGGATCATCAAAATGGTCATAAGCCAGATTCCCACCAAAGGGAAGGGCCAGCCTCTCCAACAGGAAGATGCAATATACACCTGAAAATATGCCCCAAGGGGGGACTATCACTGGAATCTCATTAGAGAGGTGCCTGTTTATGAGGAGCACAGTGCTCAAAGCCTCAAACTGCGGCACTGCCAGAGCAGGGAGGAAGGGCCACGGGACCACTGACTCGGGCCGAGACTCACAGCAAAGCCCCAGGGGAGACAGTGGGGGTAAGAAGTCTGGAGAACAATGTTCAAGGCTAGAAGAAGCAAGTACTACAGAAAGAACCAGTCAGATGGGAAGGTTGACCTTTTGAGGGAAAAATTCAGAGTTGTCCTCCTTCCACCATTTCAAAGCCTGGAGGGTTATAACTATGGGAAAAATGGGAAGGTATATGCTAACATATCCACATCTGCTTAAGCCTTGCTACAACCCTGCTGAACAGACTCTGTCCAAATCCAGTGGGTAACTTTTCAAGGGCAAATGGAAGGTCAACATGTACTCAGGACAGACAGGAAGTTATTTAGTGAGCTCTTCCACCGATGGGCCTGCTCTCTGGAAAGAAACCAATAATACATAGCAAAGACACCAAACACAGAAGCAGCGCTAAGCCTAACACAAATAAAATGCTTCAGTTTGCTCTAAGGACAACCGAGTAACAGAAAGATGCCAACGGGTTATACTGAAACTGAAAAACTAAAATTATACCTCAACATGATCTGCATAGTTAGACCACACTAAGCAAGAGGGGGAAAGGCAGAGGGGGAGCCCCAAGGAGAATAGGCGGAGGCGGCCTAGGCCTCTGAGACGCAGCTGGCACTGGGGGCCACACTTCCCTTCCCCCGTTCCCCAGCAGAGCAGAGGTGACAACGGAACCCTGGCCACATACAGGCCTCACTCCAGCAGCTTTCCCTCCGGCCGCCTCAGCCTCCCTGCTCACAGAGTCCCGGTCGGACGAGCGTCCGCTGGCCGTGCTGTCCAGGGACTGGCAGGAGACAGCGTTGTACAGCGCCTCATAGGGACCCTCCTCTTCTGTGTTGGTGTTAAAATCGATGATCAGTTCAGTCACTGCTTTCTCCAGGTCACCTAAAGAGGGGTGGGAAGGCAAGAATCGGTGAAAGGAGGACACAGTCTCGGACTTCCCACCACGGCAACAAGCCAAAGCCCCTCCAGTCACCTGAACTTGACCAGCGTCAACCCAGAGCAGGAAAATAAATCACGGCTCTCTCCACGGACAAGACTAAATACAGAGTTTTATCTGCACTATATACTCTGAGAACTGAAAAAAATTTTCTCTAGTTCAAGATGGAACATTTGACATCAATGAAGGACATCTCCCAAGACTGTTATAAATTCTGAAACACCTCAATATCATGACAGCATGAACGTAAACCAGAAAATATAGCAAAGTACAACTGAAAAAACCTCAGTAATTCCTTTACGTCCTTAACAAGAACCTCCATGTGCTCAAGCAAAACAGGATGGTGGAGTCTCTCTGAGGTGGGGATGATGTGTGGCTGTTGAGACTCACTTGGTAGGTAGCTACAAACCTCCTGGGATCCAAACGTGTGACTGTCTGCCAAGTAACCAGGGATCTGCTTATAGACCGGGGATCTCTGGGTCACTTGCAAAGAGTCAAAACTGTAACTGTAAAATCCTTGAAAGCTAAGAGCTTAGTGAACTACTAATCCCATTACCAGCAGATTATGAGATCAAGGAAAAAAAAAATGTGACTGGGGAGGGGAACAGGGACTCCACAGTAAAGACAGGCTGGGAAGCCCTGAACCCTTGTATTTCTGCAGTCCTCTGAAAAATCTCTTTCCTTTTTTAGTACGTGGCTTTGCTCTGTCTCTCTAGCCTTCCTCATTGTGATCTGTATCTGGGGGAGGTGTCAGCCTGTGTTCTGTCCTTCTCATCCATCAGACCTAGGATCCAAAAGGGCTGCTCAATCAATCTGAAGAGGTGGATCCTGGCTAATGATGGAGAGGCTGGACTGCCCACGCTAGCACCCAGACCACATCTGTTGGACAAATGATACATTACTAAAACCTGCCATATATATAGCTACCAACCAGATGACACTTATTAAATATGTGGGCCAGCTATATTCAAGGCACTACAGTGTATGTTGGGGGGGGGGGGGAAGGTTTCACTGAGATTTGAGTTCATCCTGAGATCATCCTATCTGTCACACATGCCAGGACAGCTCTCAGGGAGCCAACTCTAAAAGTAGAGAATAAAGTATGAAAGAAGACACCCACAGTTAAGTCCTAAAGCTTTGCCCAAGAAAGCTTCATACAGTGGCTGGGAAAAAATGAATTTGAATATGAACTTGTTAAGTACTCCCAATCCTCCAAATTATAATTTACATGAAGGTTTTTCCATTCTGCCAAAGAACGTTCAATATTCAACCTTTTTCGAGCTGAGACCCCCCCCTGTAGGCAGAGAAGGGCTGACTCACCCTGAGACTTCTGGGACATCGAGTCCAGGCTGGAGATGAGAGGTGGCTGGGGTATAAGGGTTTTGTCTACCTCTTTTGCACTTCTTTTTCCAGTCATGTGATCTACATGGAAAGACAAAAAAAAAACCACAAAAAACAGCTGTACCAAATATCAACGTCTTGGTTCACCCAGCTGGTCCTCTGGTCAGCCAGGCAGGGAGACGGACCCATACCTTCGATAAGTGCTGCTATCTGCTGGCTCTTCTGAGACGGCAGCTCCCGGACGGTGTCCAGCGCGGTCAGTCCACGGTTATCCTTTATGTTGACATCAATTCCTAGAAAGGAACACCAGGGGAGTGAGGATTTTCAAGTGAGGGTCAAACTCCAGGACACCTAATGCTCCCAAGAGGCGCAACCAACATTTTCATCCAAAGCCATTTTATCCAGCTATTCAAGAATAATTCATACATTTGCAATCAACCAGTGGATATACACATTGGGTTCAAAGGCAGCCGGCAAAAATCCCCCTCTGGAGATCCTAGCAGGGAGCAATCCCCACCCAGGCATGCTGTGCAGACAAGAGCGCTGCCGACCTCTCACCTGCAGCCAGCAGGATTTGCACCACATCGGTCTTGCCAAACAAAGCAGCCTCATGCAAAGCACTGCCCTTCTCCGTCTGGAAAGCAAACGAGAGCGCAGAGCAGGATGTCATCAGACAGTGACTCAGGTTTGGCGTGGCTTCACATGACAAACGGGACACAGACAAGAAGGGACGGAAAATAAAATAAACCACACGAAGTTCTCTGTCATTATCTTTCCCACTTTTCGGGTCTGGATTCCAAAACCACAATCGTGGCCCACACTTGGTAGAGGGTGTTTGATGCGCCACCAGGAGGCCACACACGAATAACTGCACAGTCACCCTCGGAGCCACCCACAGGTGACACTCCCCAAAACCCCACCTTCCTGGGGGGAGCGAATGATGAGAAGGACAGGACAAGGGGGGGAAATGCCATGACTTCCATCGTGGTCTGGTGGCTGCCAAGCCTCAGGGAGAAAGCTACCAGCAAAGGGAAAGGCTGTGTCCTGCCGGCAACACCAAGATGATGGGACTTTGGAGGTGCCAATAGTGGCAGCGGGAGCACAGGTAGAGGAAGATAATGAAAGCTTTCTAATTTCAAGAGGGCGTCCGTAAGCACATCTTTTCAGGGTATAACGCCATGTATTACCCCTGAAAAGAAACGAAAAATAACAGACTCACTGGAGGAGTTTGTCTCTAAAGTTTCGTGTTACAATGAGTCAGCAGCTAGAAGCATCTGACAAGGTGAGGTGAACCGTGCTAAACAGGAACACAGCCCAGCAGCACGGAGCTCGTGCCTCCTCCAACAGGACTAGGTCCCCGGGCCTGGGGCGCCGCCCGCCCTGCTACCTGGTAGCTGCTATCCATGCCGGCGTCCAGGAGGACCTGTACCACGGCTTTGTGGCCGTTCCTCGCTGCCAGGTGCAGAGGGGTGTGCTTCTTAGTGTTGCAGCTCAGGAGGTTAGGGTGTGCGTTGAGGAGCATCTTCACCACCTCCAGCCTCCCGTAGAGCGCAGCCAGGTCCAGAGGCGTCTCAAACTTGTTGTTGCGCATGGTGGGGTCAGTCAGCTCCTCTAAGAGCACCTTCACCACCTCAGTGTGGCCATACTGAGCTGCACAGTGCAGGGCCGTCTCATTGTCGTTGTTCTAAAGAGTTAACAGGCGGACGACCGTCAGAAAGGTGACCAGCAGGCAGATGGGCACACACTGGGATAATCACATGTAAAACCATCGAAATTTAAATGAGAGAAATGGCAGCAATACTCAGGCACTAGTAGAACTACGTCAGAATCCAGACAGACTCTGCTGCCAGCAAGGCCAACTGCTCTGATCAGCGTCAGTTACTGCCAGAGGGGAGCAGTCGGCTCCTTAGCCCTTGCAGTCTCCTCTATGCCATGTGAGTGCGTCTCCAGACAGCACGGAGAGCCAGCCACCTTGGGAACACGGCACGCCGTGGGGAGCAGCCCTGGCACAGATGAACGCCCATGATATCACTGCCATTGACTCATTTTAAACTTCGACTGGTTTTACAATTTCTATTGAGCCAACCCCGTGGTCCTGATTTTGGATCTATTGACCATCCACTGCCTCGCACACAAGCTTTTTGGAAAGAGCTTGTCATCTGCGTAGCTTCTTACATGCAAATCAATCGGCCAACAATGAAAGTAGCAGAGCAGAGCACCCAAATCACTTTCAACATATCAGCCAACAGCCACTGCCAAGGGACGGAGGTGCCTGAGTGCAGGCTCAGAGAAATGTAGGACTGCCCTGAGCCTGCTCCAGAATTCTGCCCCAACCACTGCATGCAGGGTCTGCAGCTGTGCAGGGAAGGATTTCTTAGGTAAGAAAGATACAATCAGACACTGGAAATATTTTGTGTGAGAGGTGCAAAATATTCAAGATTGGAACACTGCCATTAATTCAAATTCACAGCCCCATGGTCCTCTGATGCCAATGTTGTTTCAGACTAAAGGCAGAACCTGAGATAAAACAGGACAAGTTTGTGCTTTATCAATCACCAGAAGCAAAATGTTAAACATTGCTCTTTCTTTTACTACTATTGACAATGTATAACTAGAGTAGACAGAGAGAAATTTCCATGACCGCTCCTTTTTTAGAGGCAGGAACAAAAATGGTAATTCTCTCACAGGATTTTGAGATTCCTGAATTTATCCAGGAGACTTCTGCCATTTGGGGGAAACAAAGCTTCCAGGGGTGTGTGTACTTCAGATCAATATTATGCACCTTTCAGTGGTCAAAAAGTAAAAATTAAATGTTTCCACAAAAGCTTTAAATCTATTAATATATTCAAAGTAATGAACTGGGAGTTACCCAAACATGCATGCAAATCCATCTGCTTTTGATCTGGCATTTGACTGCATCATTTTTTCCAGCTACTCCAAGTGTATCAGAAAGATCCAGAGCTACTAGGAGCAGGGCCCCCAAAGGCCAGAATGACAGCAAAGAAATGTTTAAAAATGAAACAAGGACAGAAAGACTGGTAGCAGGAGCCACATGCAAAGACAAATGCACACAGATAACACAGGGAGCAGCACTGAGCTCCAACACAGCTCTAGGAGAGCGGCCGCTGAGCAGGTACAGACAAGACTTCTCCGGCCACAGAACACGGCCAGGTAGCAATGGTCTCCTGTGATACAACTGTGTCCAAGGGGCCAATTCCATGTCAACCTGCAAGCCTAGAGAGCAGGAGAAACGCTGGGCCAGAGGTAAATCCTTGGGGCTCCTGTGTCAGACACACCATTCAGGCCACCCATGCCCCTATTTCCTATTAGGCTATGGCAGGAATAAAACTTAGAGCTGTCACTTCACTTGCTAACGAGAAGCAAGGACCGCTACAGCAACGAAAACTCACAGGAGCTTCCTGTACAGGGATCCTGGGGCAGAGCTGCTACCCAAGGAAGTTTAAGAAGACTCTCCGTGTTTTATATCTCAAGATTAGCATGACAGCAAGGGCCAAGAAACTCAGCTTATTCTTATTAAAACTCCAGTCCAGAAAGACTCGTTTACTCTAAAGGAGACATTGCTGTCTCTTTTATATCCAAGTTGTCTCTCAACAACCAGAATAATCTGTAAACAGCATGTCATTAGGGCCTGAAGAACCATAAAACTCTGAACTATCTAGCAGAGGGGAAAAAAGCCTTCTCTGGGTTTCTGCAGAACTAAAGCAGCTACCACAAAGCTGTCTCACTAAAGGCACAGTCTTGATCCCCACCAGGCAAACTGTCTTGCCTGTCTATGTTAAAAATGGCCTAACCACCACTCTGCAGTTTATTTTCAGAGTGTAGGAAGCATCTTGTTTATGTTTCAGTCTCGCCAGAAATGGTCTGGTAACGACAGTACTCTTGAGTTCATGTCTGTGGTGACCACATATCTTGAGTATTGAACACAGGCCATACCGCTTCCCCTTGGAGCCTGACAATTTTCAGGGCAAGAAGTCACTAAGTTTTGGATTCATGGACCCACAAAAAGGTCCAGGGGGGACTCCAAAGAGGGTACAGACTCCCAACCACCTGGAATCTTTTTTTTTTTCACACCTTTCAAGCCACACCTTGGGTGGACACCCCAGGAAATCTGGACTAAGCAAGGGGACTGAGATGAAATACCCAAATTTTCCTCAAAGGCTTTGTACAAACTCTCCATTCCTGTTTATCTTGAAGTCCATTTTCATTTTTTCCTTGCTAGGTCATTACTTAAAAAAAAATCCCAGTACCCTTTATACCTGGAGACCCCACTCAATGCATAAATCCATTACTTATGTATTTTACACACACACACACACACACACACACACACACACACACACACACACACACACACACAATACAAGCAGCAGAAAACCATCTAGAAACATTTCCATGGCCTTTTCTCTCTGGGAACTATTCAAAACCATCACCTCTCAGTGCTTGGATCATAGTCCAACCGTACTCTTGTCCACTGATGACAGATCTAAGTTAGAGACACTGGGGCTACAGCTCCCAGGTCTTACGCTAGTACAGGCCCTGGAAATATACCCACATCGTAACAAAAGGATGAAGTGAGACTACGGAGGTTTAAAAGACAGGGGAAAAGTATGAGGACAAAGTCTATCATGTGGACCATGTGGAAGAGGAGTCAGACTTATTCTGCAAAGTTCTTAAGGCACTACTCTGACCAACAGATGGAAGGTTTAGGAAAACGGACATCAACAAGCACAAAAACCCTAAATGAATGGAATCCAAAAGGAGGCTGCCAAGAGTGATTGTGTTTACTACGAAGAGAAACAAATAAGGCCCACTTTTTAGATGAGAAAAGAGAAATCCTGCTCTGGTGGAAAGTTAGCCTAGATCAGTGGTTTTTAAATAAGCTTTGTTTTAGAATTACATGAAAGCTTACAGGGAACGAATACTGGGCCCCACCCCAGGACTGCCACGGTAACACCTTGAGGGTGAAGCCCAGGAAAACTATTATTAAACAGGTTACCAACCTAGCAGACACCAAATTAACCAGGCAGTCATTCATCACGATCAAGAACAAGACAAACTGACATCAGGTGCCCTGTGATGTGATGCACTAAAAATGAAGGACAGAACATCAGTCTTGTGGTGTTACTGCCAAGAATGTACAACCTGAACCTAAGCACGAGGAACCACCTACCAGCCAAACTCAAAGTGAGGGACAGTCTACAAAACTACTGGCCTATGCTCTTCAAAAATGTCAGTGTCATGAATGACTAGAAAAGGCTGAGGATAACTGTTCCAGATTATGTATGATCCTGGACTGTATCTTGGACCAGAAAAAGAAATCGCTCTAAAGGACATTATTGAGACACTTGGTGAAATCCAAGCATTGATTTCATATTAGATAACGGTATTGTATCAGTGCTGAATTTTCTGAATTTGATAATTGTATTCTGGTTATACCAAGTGAATGTCCTTATTCTTAGAGGAGATATATGCTGAAGAATTTGGGATTAAAGAGTCATGAAATCTATGACTTAATCTCAAATGGAAGCTGGAAGTGAAGTCCCTCAGTCGTGTCCAACTCTTTGTGACCCCATAGATTGTAGCCTACCAGGCTCCTCCATCCACGGGATTTTCCAGGCAAGAATACTGGAGTGGGTTGCCATTTCCTTCCCCAGGAGATCTTTCCAACCCAGGGAACCTCAAATAATTCATCATCAACTACAACAATTACATATATTACATATATATATATATATATATGTACACACACACAAACACATGAGAGCACAAGAGTGTGCACAGAAGAAGAAAGATGGTATTCAGTTCAGTTCAGTTGTTAGTCATGTCCAACTCTTTGCGACCCCATGAAATGCAGCACGCCAGGCCTCCCTGTCCATCACCATCTCCCAGAGTTCACTCAGACTCGCGTCCGTTGAGTCAGTGATGCCATCCAGCCATCTCGTCCTCGGTCGTCCCCTCTTCTCCTGCCCCTAATCCCTCCCAGCATCAAGGTCTTTTCCAATGAGTCAACTCTTCGCATGAGGTGGCCAAAGTACTGGAGTTTCAGCTTTAGCATCATTCCCTCCAAAGAAATCCTAGGGTTGATCTCGCACGCACAGTGTCACAAAGTGTCAACAATTGGTGAATCTAGCAGAAGAGTATAACTGCATTATTCTTGCAACTTTTTGTATGCTAGAAATTTTTTCAAAATAAAAAAATGTTATAAAAGCTTGCTGGTGATTCTGATGCAGCCAGACAAGCTGATAAACTGCTGGAGACAACTGGTCTAGAGAACATCCAAATCTCTTCCAGCTCTAAAACTGTGGATTACTTTTAAAGTGTTTGGAAAAAAACAGATCTTCCATAAAATTAATTTGACTACTACTCATCTTATGCTATTTAGGCTAAGTCAAAATTGTCTTAAAAGGGAGTAAGTAAACAATTTTAATAGTTTCACCTTCGCTAAGGATGACATACATTTGGACTGGTTTATGTTGACTTGCCAAAACAGGAAAGGCTCTGTAGAGTGAAGAGGAAGATAAAAGCTCATGAAAACTACCTCTGCTCCCAGGAAGGACATCTACAACTTCTTGTGTCTACAGGTGCCTGACAGGACTCAGCATACAAATGTACTTTAGCAAAAACAATTCTTAGACACACCAAGTCAATAAAAACCCACTGAGTCAGGAATAAATCCTAGGGAGGTTAGAATCTTATCAGCCCGAGAAGAGTCTGCACTCCTAGCAGACTCCTTTAATGGAGTTTACATCTTTTGGCCTTTGAGGGGTTGGTGGGTGGGGTAGAGGCAAAGGGTAACACAGTTGGCCCTCCCATCCACGAGTTCTTCATCAGAGGAGTCAACCAACTATGGGTCAAAAATATTCAGGGCAGGGAAGGAGTCCAGAAAGTTCCAAAAAGCAAAACTTTAATTTTCCACACGGAAACTAGTCTTTTTTCAGCCACACCCCACAGCACATGGGATCTTTGCTCCCCAACTAGGGATTGTCCCACACCTCTTGCTTTGGAAAGGCAGTCTTAGCCACTGGATTGCTAGCAAAGTCCCCATGTGGCAACTATTTATCCAGCATATTGTTGTATTACGTTGTACTGTTAGGTATTATAAGTAATCTAAAGAGGATTTAAGGTGTACAGGACAGAAGTAGGTTACATGCAAACACTGCACCATCTTATTATAAGGACTTGAGTACAGTATCCTCACGGGTCCTAGGACCAATATCCTCATGAATACTGAGGGAAGACTATTTCCAAAGAGAGAAGTAAGTTTTTATTCCATTTAGACTAAGTTTCTTTTATGTGTGCAAAATCAAGGGATAGGAAAATCTGCTTTTAAGAACCAAAGTCTTACCCTTTAATCAGAGCTTTATAAGCTAACTAACCAACCACCAAGTGGGAAACAATCACTTCAAGGTGCCTCCCTACAAAACAAAACCATGAACGGACCAATGGAGCAATGTTGTCTTAAGTGTCCCCCACTAGTAACAAAGAACAAATTCCAAAATGGCCTTTCAGAAATGCCACATGATGTATACCTCCTAAAATCAGAAACTCAAATACTACTACGGATCAGATATTTTTACTTCATGTACATGATCTTATTTGAACTCCAATAATGCAGCCAATTAGATGGTAAACCCCATTTTACAGAAGAGGAAACTAAAGCTCAGAGAAATAAAGTAACTTGTTCAAGTCAACACCAGTAAGTGGCACCACAGAATTCAAACTTGGATCTGACTTGAAAAGAAAGACCTTGATCAATGAGGGTTTTCCACTATGCCACACTACCTCCAATAAAAAGAAGACAGAACACCCTCCCCCATGGAAGATTAGAAAACAGAACTGAAAGTGTGGGCAAGAACAAAAGCTACCATGTTTCACCAACCCAGATCAAACTGCTTCTCTACCACTAGGGCCCAAGAGCTGAGGGCAATCTCTATAGAGCCTGCTGTGGTCCAGCCCATAGGGATCTCATTTGCTAAATCAGTGTCTCTTAGTGAAAACCATGAAATATCTGCCTTGCATTTGGAAACACACAGAAGGATCTCACGTATCCCTTCCCAGTGGCTGAAGAACTCAGAGCAAGTGAAAGGGAGCTGATGTGAACAATGCAGTGACTCAGCCAGACTCCAGACTGTTGCCAAAATGAAAAACCTCATCTGAACAAAAACTTGAGTCAAAAACAGCAGGTGAGAGCGCAGAGAAGAGAGGCTAACATCATCGCCCAACCCAGCAGCTCTGCCTCCAGAGGCAGTAGAGGCCTGCGGCTGGATGTTCATCACTGCATCAGCCCGTTATCTGTCCCAGCCTCAGGGAGGGAGACTCAAGGCCAGTGCCCTGCTTGGCCTTGCAACTTCATTTTCTACTTCTGAGCTGTTCTAAGAGCCAAGCGTGTCCAAGCAGAGAGAGAAGCTATGACTAGGGAGAAGAGACTGAGGCTTTAAATAAAGATTCAGGCGCAAACTCAAAGAAAAGAGAGGGAAACCACACCAGCAGCTTTTAAGGGTAAAACAGAGTCACTCATGCCCCTCTGCCGCACCTTCACCACGAGCTACAGAAAATCAGGTTCCATCTCAAAAGAAATATAAAAAGCAAACTTAAAAAAATTAATCTGGGAAGTACAGTTAAATCATTTTCTGACATCTTTTAATTGCATTTTTCTTTTTTGAATTTAAATGATTTTAGAAATCATGGTAGTAAATTATGCCTATATATGTTCCCTTCTATTTCCCCATTACTGCCACTTCGAAGCTTTTCAGACATTCCAGAAAAAACACCCAACCTTTTCAGAACTGGCATGGGTTTTCAAAACAAAACCAAAACCCACTGAAGCTGTTTTCCCATTCCCAGGCAAGCCAGAAGCAGATGGGCAGAAGCGGACAAACGTCAGGATGATGTAGAAGAGTCTGAGCAGACAAAAGTGGAAGCTAGAGAGGACCGAACAGAAAGTGTAGCTTGGAGAAATGATGCAGAGAAATCCTGGCAGCAAAGTACACACCTTGGCATTGATATAAGGGTCAAAGGGGCCGTACTTTTTGAGTTCTTTGATCTCAAGAGCATTCTATAAAAAGGAGAGGAAAAGAAAATGTGATGATAAAATGGATGAAATATATCAACGCAACGCACAGCCCTGAGGGGCCCCAACACTACACCAACTCGGATCTGTCCTCTGGGCGCCTCAAAAGGAAGTTATCGGAAGAAGACAACCTCCAGGTCATCTGTCATCACCCCTCTTGCCCAAGCTTCCAACTGGAGCAACATTAATGGTTTTTAATAAATCAGTGAAGTACTTGTAACCACTGCCTAGATACATTAGTTTTTTCGAGCTTGAGGTTGTGCCCAGCCCCTGCCCCACCCATCTGCCTGCCAGATATGCAAAGCACAGGGGCCAAGGTGCCACCTATCAACAGACACTCCAGGCGGGAGGTGGCTATGAGCAGGACAAGCCAGCACACTCCAGTGGCTCAAAAACCCAAGAAGCTGTGTTCCAAGGCACAAGTGAGCAAAGGCAGGATTAGGAATGGTGGCTGAAAATTTCTTCAACGAAGAGGACTTTAGTGTGTGATAACTTTGAGGGATATTGGTTAATAGCAAACCTCTTTAAAATATTTCCTCCAGGTAAGAGCAATCACCATCATGTTAGCCAGGAGGAGTAAACTGCATTGAGGTAAGAGGCAGGCTTAAAGAGATGATTTTCCTTCCTAATGTTATAAAGCAAACATCCTCATCAACAATCTGGAATGTCTGGTGCTCACCTATCCGGAAAATACAGCCTGCAGGGGGAAGGGAAGCTGAAAAACAGCTACACACACACTCTCTCTCCAGATGGAGAGGGCTGGGAGCACCACAGCACTCTTTTCGAACCTCTCAGTGACTCAAGAGCCCGCTCTGCTCTGAATAGCTCACTGAGAATGCACATGGTCCTGCTGCCAGAGGGACTTCAAGAACGGTTTCCTGGTTTTTTTGAGGAATAAGCCTGATCTAATCCCAGAGGCCATGGCACCCCACTCCAGTACTCTTGCCTGGAAAATCCCATGGACGGAGGAGCCTGGTAGGTTGCAGTCCATGGGGTCGCTGAGGGTCAGACACGACTGAGCGACTTCACTTTCACTTTTCACTTTCATGCACTGGAGAAGGAAATGGCAACCCACTNAGAAGGAAATGGCAACCCACTCCAGTGTTCTTGCCTGGAGAATCCCAGGGACGGGGGAGCCTGGTGGGCTGCCGTCTATGGGGTCGCACAGAGTCGGACAGGACTGAAGCGACTTACCAGCAGCAGCAGCAGCAGGAATCCCAGAGGCCACTGAACAACCCCCTATCATCAACGTCATTAGGAAAAGAATCCTAAGTTTATTGAAAAAGGGCAGCATCTCTCTCATTCAAGCACCTACTTCAGAGCAGAGAGAGAAAGAGGAGAATGGCTCGTCGTAGAGAGAGGGTCCTCTCCTCGTAAATCGACACCATCTCAGACCCAAACTATAGGGAGTTACACTTCATGAGAAGCTGGTCTAGAACTTCATAATTCAAATATAACTTTCCCAAAGGACTACATATAAAGAAGAGGAGGTATAGTCTAAGGGTACCTGAATCCATGGCCAGTGTATGGGGTTTCTGCTCAAAAGCTGCCTTTTTTATTTTTTAAGAATACTCTCGGCTTTGTCAAAGAATGTGTTTTTGTTTGTTCGTTTGTTTTTACTTAAAAAACTCCATGTACTTGGAAATTAAATGTCCACTTTTAAATGATGGGTGTATCCAAGATGCCATAACAAGGAAAATTAGAAAATATTTTTAACAGAGTAAGAATGAAAAGAAAATCTACCAGCATTTGTTGCTGGCAGCTGAAGCTACTCCATGTAACGAAGTACACTGTGGACTCTTGAATAAGGTATGAAGACAAGTAATGGACACTAGCATAAAATCTTGTGAAAATGAACAAAATCTATACTTTGCTTAATAATACTGCATCATGTGTTAATTTAAGAATGGTCAGTCTTAAGTGAACGTTAGAGGACACCGCTGAAATGATCTTCATTCCGCTGTGTCACCTCTGGCCTCCACTTATGTGTCTTTGTGAGTTGGTTTTTCAGCTAACAGCATGCATTCCTCCGCTTCTGAGAGTTCCGATGCACACAAAACAACATGATCTCCACAGTCCTGATGCACGCTGGAGTGCTCTGGTTTAGCAGCTCAAGCTGCACTGCCACGCTGATGGCAGGAACCCACCAGTTTAAAACGAGCCCTGGCAACTGTGCAAGATGTGCACTCTGTCCAGCCTTGTGCTTGTTACAGTGCTATTTCAACCGTGCGCAATTCAAATGCACACGAAATACACCCTTCATGGCATAAGGTCTCTCTGATTCACTGAAAGGAGTGGCCCTGGGAAGAGGGGAATTACTCTCAGGCCAGGGAAGAGCTGGTTCCCTTAGATCTGAGCTGTGGGCCTGAGGTGGCTGCCAAGGTCTGGCTGGAGCTGCGTGGAGAAAGCGTCCCTTCCTTCCAACCTGTTCATTGACTTTGGTGTGTGAGGGCCCTTGATGGATGAGCAACCGCACTATCTGGGCGTCTCCTTTCCAGGCTGCCAAGTGCAGCGGATAACAGCCTTTAGAGTCAGCCACGTTGGTCAGCGCGTCGTTCCTCAGGAGAACCTCGACCACATCCCTAAAAGGCAAAAATCGACTGTGAGTTGCAGAACCCACAAGTCTTTCCTACCAGCAGCTCTGCACATCTGTGTACAAGGAAGCCCGGTCATAGAGAGGAGCTCACCTGGCTCCCATCTCTATCTGAGCTTGTCACCTGGTTCTTTGAATTACCTGACTACTTGAACAGCTGTTGACAAGTGGCTGAGTCATCTTGAACCACACCCCACTGACTCTTCACCTCCTAGTTTAGCTATTTTCTAGAAAATCCATTTATTTTCCATTATCTTGAAAAAGTCTGGGTTCCTTGTTTGTGATGTTGAAATAGCATTCAGGGACAGAATTTACATAAAAAGTGGTCATGCAAAACAAATGTCGTTATTCACCACATTATTCAAAGCATCTGGTGAGGTGGGAGCTGGAAAGAAGACAGGCAGAGCAGACTCAGAGTGCTTACAAGCATAAACCTTAACCTTTTGCAAACACAAGCATGAAACTTCCGCAAGCAGGAGACACGTATGGTGTCACTTGATACATCCAGAAGGGAGGACTTGGCTTC
>SJYQ01091722.1:346467-415468 GCA_006410935.1 Redunca redunca | reverse complement strand
TGTGGTGTTGGAGAAGACTCTTGAGAGTCCCTTGGACTGCAAGGAGATCCAACCAGTCCATTCTGAAGGAGATCAGCCCTGGGATTTCTTTGGAAGGAATGATGCTAAAGCTGAAACTCCAGTACTTTGGCCACCTCATGGAAGAGTTGACTCATTGGAAAAGACTCTGATGCTGGGAGGGATTGGGGCAGGAGGAGAAGGGGACGACAGAAGATGAGATGGCTGGATGGCATCACTGACTAGATGGGTGTGAGTCTGAGTGAACTCCGGGAGTTGGTGATGGACAGGGAAGCCTGGCGTGCTGCGATTCATGGGGTCGCAAAGAGTCAGACACGACTGAGCAACTGAACTGAGTTGAACTGAACACATAGTGAACACTTCATTGGAACTGTCATCATCATTTGTGTTAGTTTCCTGTTGCCACTGTTGCAAATTATCACAAATTTCATAGCTCAAAATGTCACAAATTGATTATCTCACAATGCTGCAGGTCAGAAACCTGTGTAGGAGGAAAAATAGTTTTCCTTCCAGCCTTCCAGTCTTGGCTTAGATACCCCCACTCATCATGAGACCAATGAATAGCAGAAAAGCAAGCAGAATTTGAATATAAAACATATATATTATATAAACACATGCTATATATGATAGCCCAGGTGGTACTAGTGGTAAAGAATCTGCATGCTAATACAGGAAATGCAGGAGATATAGGTTAGATCCCTGGGTCAGGAAGACGCCCTGGAGAAGGAAATGGCAACCCACTCCAGTATTCTTGCTGAAGAAATTCCATGGACAGACGGGCCTGCTGAGCTATACAGTCCACAGGTTTCAAAAAGTCAGACATAACTGAGTATACATGTATATATCTCATATGTATATTGAAGAGACCCAAGAAAAATGAATAACTTCTTGTAATAGCCAGAGTCACCACCTTCACTAACATTTCCAGATAAAAGACAGAAGGAAATGTGGTTGGGGAGGAGGACAGCTGTTACGGGACATGGTCAGGAAAAGTATGGACGTATGGTCAACAAGATGAAGACCATTATGTAGATTTCAGTTCTTAAATTCCACATTGATTAGAGCTTAGTCATCCTTTTCTTCCTGGTACACAGAGAGAGATTCCCCTTATCAATGTAAACATTTCTAACAAAAGGATAATTTTTACTCAGTTTTCAGAGCTTTACCTAAGTACAGCTTCTTAAAAATAACCAACTTAAAGTGATCCTTATGCCAAACAGATGTATTGTGAGGTGCTATATTCTCCTCTCCTTCAAGTCCAACACAGGTCTCACTGGGCTAAAATAAAGGGCTACATTCACTTGCTTCTGCAGTTTCTAGAGGCTACCCACGTTTGTTGGCTCTTGGTCTCAGCCAGCAATACCATCACTTTGTTATCTGCTTTCCTGGTTGCAGTTCTGACCCTTTTGTCTCCCCATTTTGCTTGTTAAGATGTTTGGGATTACATTTCATAATTCCAGATCCATCTAAGAGTCTCAACTTGATCACATCTGCAGATTTCCTTTGTTGTTTGTATTATTTTCCCTATTGCTGCTGTAATGAATCACCATGAATGTAGTGGCTTAAAACACACACATTTCTTCTATCTTAGTTCTGAAGGTCCAAAGTCCAAAGCCAGTTTCACTTGACTAAAAATCAAAATGTTGGCAGATGTGCTTTCCTTCCAGAGGTCCAAGGGAAAAATCTGATTTCTTCTTTTCCTGCTTCTAGAAGTCATTGCATTCCTGGACTTGTGGTCCCTTTCTTCATTTTCAAACCAAACATTTAGCATCTTGAAGTAGTCTTTCTCTGACTACAACTTCTGCCTCTGACATCACACATCCTTTCAATGACTCTGACCCTCCTGCTTCGCTCTTATAAGGACCCTTGTGGTGACAGTGGGCCCACCCAGAATCTGAAATAAATGTCCCATCGCAACACCCTCAATGCATTAACATCTTCAAAGTCCCTCCTGCCCTACCAGCTAGCATAATCAGAATTTAAGGATTAGGAGGTAGACATGTGCTGGGGTCCAGCCCTGGTGATCCAGGGTAATTCGAAGGGGAGACGGAATCGACGTCCTAGGAAAAAACTTATTTAATTACAGATATAGAGAGAGATTAGAAATGGATAGTGTAGTAGGAAATATTAGTGGAGAAAAAAAGGCTGAATAACTTGGTTTACGTGGGATACCAATAAAGCTTCAAGACAAGAAGCTTGCACCACCTACGTAGGCCACCGGTGCCCACTTCAATATCGGAGGGTGCCCCACCTTGGGCTCCCTCTCGTGTGGAACTTAAATACCAGGGCAAAATTAGCAGGCTTGGTGATCACCCATGGTCCAGATGGGAATTCAGCCAGAAAAACGGGGAACAAGAAAGAATGACACAGGGGAGTCAGTCTTTCCAGAAACTGATCCGATTTCTTTATTTTTAGGTTTGCTTATATACCTTTTGTTACACATAGAGACAAATGGAAATTTTAAAGTCACACAGGGGTCAGCAGTCCTGACCTTTATCAAAATCAGGTGCTTCATATAAATGTATACAAAAAGGTCTTAGGGGTTTTACATCATCTTCTGGCCTGAGGCCTGCCAACATTTTATGATCCTTTCTTTCTGATAACGGTCAGTCAACCAAAAACCTTATTTTCCAGGGGTGATTTTTCTTAAACCAGGCACCACCCTCTGAAGGTATGAGATAAAGTTGCTTTCCTATAGGGTGAGGGTGTAGTGGGTTACAATCAAGAAAGGAATTTACTTAGCCTAAAGTTTAACATGATTAATCTTAAAGGTTAATACTTATTTCTCCTATATGCTAGTTATATTCATTATAAGGGCAGGGAATATGGAGATTCAGCAGCAAATATTTGCTCAACAGATGAAAAACCCTTCACCAATATAATTTCTAATCAACCCACTATACTATACTAATAATTTTCTAACTTCTCAAAAGAACCTGTATTTAGAAAGTTTTAAAGCATCTTGTGCCTCTCACGGTTGGGAGGCTGTAAACAATCACATGTGGCTAGATGAACCTGCTCAGGCAGGCCAGAGAACCTTCAGAGGAGTTTGTAAGTTGAAACACTCTTGTCACGCCCAGGAATTTTTATTAACTGGAGCTGCAAGTTAACTCCTTCTCCGAGAGAGGTGGTGGGGGGTCAGCCCCCCGTAAAGTCAGAGGTATAGGTGAGAGCATAAAACAGTAAAGTAGGCACTCTGGTTTTGGGGGTAGATGCTCGGGGACAGGGAGTCTCCTGAGGCTCGATCTCGCCTTTGCGTAATGCCGAGCCTCCTTCCTCATGACCTTTGCTAAGGGCAGAGTTCCTCACGCTGGTTCCTGGCAGACATATTCTAGAGTAAAAGTATATAAACTCAAAGAATGCAAACTATCCTGTCTACCATTATTAAGCCCGGGATCTCTTTTTAAACTTTTGTTTGCTAGGTTTCTGCCCATGTGTTAGGCATTTGCTTCTAAGTTATCTTCCTAGAGTCTCAAAATCTTTTTTCAGGACAACCTTTTTCCCATCTCCACAGTGGTATTTCTTTCTGATATTCCTATTTCCTCTGCTTATTCCAGCTCAAAACCTTAGCGTTAGTATTTTGTGTTGTTAGATTTCTTTTTTATCCCTCTTGATTTTCTGAGGATGTCTTTGGAGGAAACAGTGGAGGAAAACCACTGTATTATTCTAGTTACATCATATTCCAATAGGTGGGTTATTGTACAGTGGTTTAAGGCTACCAAAATCGGATTGATTATGTTCTTTGCAGCCAAAGATGGAGGCACTCTATACAGTTGGTAAAAACAAGACCTGGAGCTGCTGGTGGCTCAGATCATGAGCTTCTTATTGCAAAATTCAGGCTTAAATTGAAGAAAGTAGGGAAAACCACTAGGCCATTCACATATGACCTAAGTCAAATCCCTTATGATGACGAATAGAATGAATGGATTAGATCTGGGAGACAGAGTTCCTGGAGAACTATGAACAAAGGTTTGTAACATTGTACAGGAGATGGTGACCAAAACCATCCCAAAGAAAAAGAACTGCAAGAAGGCAAAGTGGTTGTCTGAGGAGGTTTTACAAATAGACGAGGAAAAGGAAAGAAGTGCAAAGCAAGGGAGAAAGGGAATGATATATGCAGCTGAATGCAGAGTTCCAGAGAATAGCAAGGAAACACAAGAAGGCCTTCTTCAATGAACAGTGCAAAGGAAAGCAATAGAATGGGAAAGACTATAGAAATTTCATCAGGAACATTGGAGATATCAAGGAAACATTTCATGCAAGGGTGGGCACAATAAAAGACAGAAACTGCAAGGACCTAACAGAAGCAGAAGAGATTAAGAAAACTAGGCAAGAATACACAGAAGAACTATACAAGAAAGGTATTAATGACGACCCAGATAACCAAGATGGTTTGGTCACTCACCTAGAGCCAGGCATCCTGGAGTGTGAAGTCAAGTAGGCCTTAGGAAGCATTTCTACAAACATAGCTAGTGGAGGTGATGCAATTCCAGCTGAGCTACTTACAATCCTAAAAGATGATGCTGTTCATGTGTTGCAATCAATATGCCAGCAAATCTGGGAAACTCAGCAGTGGCCACAGGACTGGAAAAGTTCAATTTTCATTCCAATCCCAAAGAAAAGCGATGCCAAAGAATGCTAGAGCTACCTCACAAATGCACTAATCTCACATACTAGCAAAATAATGTTCAAAATTCTCCAACCAGGCTTGAACAGTATGTGAGCCATGAATTGTTGCACTCGTATGTAAGAAAATTTGGAAAACTCAGCAGTGGCCACAGGACAGGAAAAAGTCAGTTTTCATTCCAATCCCAAAGGAAGCAATGCCAGAGAGTATTCAGACTACCATACAATTGCACTCACTCCACTTGCTGGCAAGGTTATACTCAAAAACCTTCAAGCTAGGCTTCCACAGAGTGTGAACCAAGAAATTCCAGTGTACAAGCTGTGTTTCAAAGAGGCAGAGGAACCAACATCCATTGGATCATTAAAAAAGCAAGAGGATTCCAGAAAAACATCTACTTTTCCTTCATTGACTATGCTAAAGCCTTTGACTGTGTGGATCACAACAAAATTGTGGAAAATTCCTAAAGAGATGGGAGTACCAGACCACATTACCTGTCTCCTTAGAAACCTGCATGCAGGTCAAGAAGGAATAGTTAGAACCAGACATAGAACAGCAGACTGGTTCCAAATTGGGAAAGGAGTACCTCACGGCTATATTTTGTCATCCTGCCTGTTTAACTTATATGTAGAGTACATCATGTGAAATGCCAGTCTTGATGAACCACAAGCTGGAATCAAGATTTCTGGGAGAAATGTCAACAACCACAAATATGCAGATGATACCGTTCTAATAGCAAAAAGTGAGAAGGAGCTAACAAACCTCTTGATGAAAGTGAAAGAGGAGAGTGAAACAGCTGCCTTAAAACTCAACACTCAGAAAACTAAGATCATGGCATCTGGTCCCATCACTTCATGGCAACTAGAAGGAGAAAAGTGGAAGCAGTGACAGGTTTTATTTTCTTGTGCTCCAAAATCATTGCAGACAGTAACTGCAGCCATGAAATTAAAAGACACTTGCTCCTTGGAAGGAAAGCTTTGACAAAGTTAGATAGTGTATTAAAAACCTGAGGTATCCGTTGCCAACAAAGGTCCATATAATCAAAGCTATAGTCTTTCTAGTAATCACATACATGTGTGAGAGTTGGACCATAAAGAAGGCTGAGAGCCGGAGAATCAGTGCTTTCAAACTGTGGTGCTGGAGAAGACTCTAGAGAGTCCCTTCTACAGCAGGGAGATCAAACCAGTCATTTCTAAAGGAAATCAACCCTGAATATTCATTAGAAGGACTGTTGCTAAAGCTGAAACTCCAACACTTTGGCCACCTGATGTGAAGAGCTGATTCACTGGGACAGACCCTGATTCTGGGAAAGACTGAAGGCAAATGGAAAAGGGGGCAGCATGGAATGAAATGGTTAGATAGCATCAATGGACATGAATTTGAGCAAATTCAGTAGAGGACAGAGGAGCCTGGCATTATACAGTCCATGGGGTTACAAAGAATTGGACACAGCATAGTGACTGAACAACCAGAAATCAATAACTAAGCCCGGAAAGATTACATAAATGGTGGAAATTTTTCTTCTTTGAGGGGGCATGAGTTAGGTATCAAGATAGGCTTACACTGACTCTGGGATACTGATTTGTCTGGACTTCTCTAGAGGACAGGTACTAAGAATAAAAGTGGAAAAGTGAGAGAAAAAGTCACTCAGTTGTGTCAGACTCTTTGCAACCCCATGGACTATACTCTCCATGGAATTCTCCAGGCCAGAATACTGGAGTGGGTATCCTTTCCCTTCTCCAGGGGATCTTCCCTACCCAGGAATCAAACCCAGTCTCCCACATTGCAGGTAGATTCTTTCCCAGCTGAGCCACTAAGAATAAACCAAAGATCAATTTGTAAATTTGAAGAGCTTGGGGGATGAGGGGCGGGACTCTCTTGATGGAAGTTGTGGAGAGGGATATTTGCCTGAAAGAAAGTGAGTGAAAGGAAATGTTTCCTCCAGGTCTGATGGGAGAGGCAGTTTTTAAATACCCCTCAATGAAGGAAGATAGTGTGTTGCTCAATTTCAGCAACACCGTGTGAGTTCAGGTTTCCTAAGAGACAGACTACAAGATGGGATCAGAGAATCAGACATTAAAAAAGAAACATAAACAAGCCAACAAAACAAAAAAAAAGTGCCTGTGAAGGATAAGGAGGAAGGGAGCAGCAATGGGTCAAGGGAGATTCAGACTGAGATTCAGCTCTGAAAGCTTTGAACAAAGATAGGGGAGGAAAACTTGGGCAGGCAGAATGCCAGAGCACAGTTCTGAAAACACCGTTGCCACTCTGGTGGGGAGTCCTCAAGCCTTAGTAGCCCTTGTGAGGAATCCTGCAGGAGTGGCAGCATTAACAACCCTAGGGGAACTTCGTTAGCTGGAAGCAGCCTGTTCTGTCAGGGAGCAGTAGAAGTTTTACTCTCCCTGGATTAAAGAGAGAGGTACAATCATATTAATTTCATGAATAAAACATTTCAAAAAGCAGAATAAGATTGCTTTGCTTTGCTTTCTTTAAAACAAAGAAAGCCTGATTAGTCATTATGTCATGTCCTGACTCTTTGATCCCCCATAGTCTGTAGCCCACCAGGCTCCTCTCTTCATGGGATTCTCCAGGCAAGAATACTGGAGTGGGTTGCCATTCCCTTCCCCAGGGGATCTTCCCAACCCAGGGACTGAACCCAGGTCTCCTGCGTTGCAGTGGATTCTTTACCCACTGAGCCGATAGGGACGCCTACAACATTGTTTAGCTCTGTAGTGGATTTAGTACTTGTGCAAGAGGAAGCACCATCAGGATAGGCAGGAGACCAACTGTGGAGTGGATGCTGGAGATACATTTTTGTTTTCATACAATTTAACAAACAAATCACATGACTGAGTAGAATTTCATAAAACACTCTGCTGATACGATAGCCCGATGTAAAGCTCAGTTCAGGATTACAAATCAATGTTTCTGAACATCTGCACAGTATGACATTGAATTACTAAGCTTTAGAATCGTCCAACATTCCCAGTTGCTTTGAAGGCAGAAGAGAGGCAGTCATTTTTCATTTTCACCAGGTGCTTGCTCTTCACCCTGTTTGCCTTTTACATGCGCTTTTCCCTCCCTCAGGAGCACTTTTATCCCTTCATGTCAGAATGTTCTCCTGTTTTTTAAGACCTGTTCTTCAGTTATAAGAATGTCATCTCTCCGTCCTCTGAAACCCATAGTAACTCTCACCCAGTGACATTGTGTCACTGTTATTTGTATAATGACTAATTGTCTCCCTCTAACAAGTGGAAAAACCCTACACCATTGGAATTATGCCTTAAATACATTTCTTCGAGTTTGTTATTCATTAAAATTGATTTTTATTGCATCTGGTCTTTAAAGATGCTTTTGGAAAGCATTACAGTATGAAGCAGTGCTACAAGGTTGGTGAAACTGTAAAAGAAAATACAGCTACAGAAAGAAAAAATTAAATAAGCCAACTACAATAACTACACTTACATAATGACTTGCTTCTGAAAAGCATGAGCATCTAGAACAAAGCAGCATAATATTTAGCCCTTATTATCACAGAGGAAGAGAACAACAGTTCCTTTAGGGAGAGTTAGTTGCCTTGTTCCCAAAGTTCAGGAAAACTCTAATGTTGGACTTGATTTAGACATTAGTAACGTAATTTTATCTTAATTAACTCAATAAATATTTATCGAGGACAGTTAGAAGTTTTTGGATGTTTCCATTTGCTAATTTTAGAAGAGGAAGGCAAGCAGGATTAAAAATTGACATCTCTTTTTATTTACCAAGTGGTGGGAGGACAGATAAGTAAATAGATCGTTATATAAAAGTGACAAGTAATTTAAGTAATATCAGCATAGAGTTGCTCTGTATAGAAGCACTTACTCAGAGAATGAGAGATAAGGAAGACTTCTCTGAGTAGGTGATTCATGTTGTTGGAACCAATCTTTGAAAAATAGTTATAAGTTATTTCGACAGAATGAGCTTTGGGTGTTGAAAGGAGAGGAAAGCCTTGAACAGAGCAAAAGGACAGTACAGCCTCTGAGAGCAGCATATATAAAGTAAAGACCCACAAACAAGAGACAGTAGTAGGCTTCTCAGTTTCTAAGGCAATAAGTAGGGGTTTAATCATGCATGGTCTCATTTTCAAGTTAAGCAATTTTTCATTATTCCAAAGAGTACCGAGTAATTGCCGAAAGTGTTATAGCAGGAGGTGGCATGATGAGATTGATAATTTTGAGAAATCATAGAGCATGTAGTGTGGAGACACAAATTAAAAGGGAGCAAGACAAGCCAGAGAAACTTGTTAGGAAGTATCTAAAGTAGTGATAATGAAGCCAGTGATAATATTGCTCCCACAAAAATGTGGGTCGACAGTGACCTCCGTAGAATGCAGAATGAACACAGCATCATGTCATGTAATGGTTTCTCTCCATGACCTGCAAGAAAACGCTAAGTGTTGCTTTGCAGTAAAGGTGATTTCAGATATTTTAAATATATTGTAGAAAGTTTTCCTTCATGATGGAATTTCTTTTCTCTAAAAATTTTACTAGAATTGTCATATGCTTGGATCTTCAATGAATATCCGTCATTTGTCGAAGAAGATAGTCGGAGATTTGTCTCTCAAGAGACAGGCCACCTCTACATAGCCAAAGTGGAGCCATCTGACGTGGGCAATTACACGTGTGTGGTGACTAGTACCGTGACAAATGCCAGAGTGCTGGGCTCCCCAACTCCTTTGGTGCTTCGTTCTGACGGTAGGAAATATTTCAAGGGGCAAGTCTAACTGGAAATGCTGTTGTGAATTCAAGACAAAACAAATTAGGAAAAGTGAAAAGTACATCCTGCAGAATTATTTTTATTTTTTCAGAACAAAAATATTTATGAGTACAGTAGCTAAAATGATTCCATCAGCCATAAGTCCCTGTAATGTAATTCTTACTCAGAACTGGCTTCCTAGTTTGCAGGGGCTGGTACTGAGTAAAATGAGGAATTGCTTGTAAAATTTTTTAAAGAATTTCAAGATGGTGGCACTATGCCTTTAAACCAAATATGAACCCTTCAAGCCTGGGGGGTCACCCGTCTTGACTTTTGCCAGCCTGAGATTATTAAAGTTCTAGATATTTTGTTATAGGTTAAAAAGCATCTATAAATAAAATTAAAGGGGGAAAAATTGTACATTAGATCCCTAGAACTTATTCATCTTATAATTGAAAGTTTGGTCAGAGTGTATCTGACTAATATCACCTCATTTCCCCTGCCCCTACCAGCATAGTGATTATAGTAATGCTGTGTTGTGTACTTGAAATTGGCTTAGAGAGTAGATCTTAAATATTCTCACTAGAGAAAAAAACATTATTTTTAAAATTGAAAATAGTAACTATGTGAGGTGTTAAATGTATTAACTTAACTGGTGTTACTATTTCACAATGTATACATGTATGAGCTCATCATTTTGTATGCCCTAAAAAATGACATTATGCAGTCTTTGTCAGTCATACCTCACTAAAACTTGAGGGGGGAAAAAGGAAGATATATGTTTCTTTAGCCCCTCAGTGACTGTTTCAAGGGAGCCCATGAACTGCAAAGCAGATTTATAAGCCTGGGTACTGTCCTAGTTACACAAAACAATGTCTGATACAGCACAATGCCATGAACACAAAGTATCTAAGTACTTCTTTCCAGTCAGGTATAATTGAACTTGACCTTTCTTGTTTATCACGTTACCGTTTCTTGACTTCAGGGAGCTATTTAATAAGTTTGAGGTTGGTGTCTATGCTACCAGAGTACCATTAAGTAAATTTCCTCCCATAATTTTTGCTCTTTAGGATATTTTAAGAGGTCATAATATATTGTATATTGAAGTTTGACTAGAAATTTCCAAATTGAATACAGAATAAAAAAGCCTCCCATTTTATATAATGTAAAAAAGGTCTAGTTGTTTTCTTGAAACTCCCCTGTAAGCTATAACTTATGAATCATGGAATCCAAAGTTTCCACATGTTTAATGATATTGCATATTTGGCCCAAGGTAACACAGCTTCTAAAAGTACCTACCAGATGGCAAGTCAGTAATTTAAATCATTAGGAAGAAGTACTTCAAAATAGAGCAAAAAAAATTTTATTTAAGAAAAATGGGAGAATTCTGAAGGAAACATTGAAACCATTAACTTTGTATTGTGTGTTTATAGGTGTGATGGGTGAATATGAGCCGAAAATAGAAGTTCAGTTTCCAGAAACTCTTCCAGCAGCTAAAGGTTCAACTGTGAAATTGGAATGTTTTGCCCTTGGAAAGTAAGTTTTATAACATTTACACCGATACGCGGAAACATTTGGTTGCTGTGAGAGATCAAGATAGTTTTTGACAGACTCTTCCTTATTTTCTAAAAATTTCTTTTATTTAGAAGTAAAGGAAAATTAAAATGGAGGGGAAATTCACATATATAATTTAGTTTGAAATTTTAAACGCAATTTGCAGTAAATGACTGTGCCTGCCTAATTTCATAAACTAAATTGGTGTTATTTTTCTTTTGCTTGTTCATTTGTTGTATTATAACACTGTGGGAATGCATTTTCTCTAAATTATTAATTAACTTGAGAAAATGCACAGTTTATTTTATTAAAATATCACGTTAAAGAGATAAATCTTTGCATTTGCAGGTTTAGTAATTGACAGCTGACTGTTTCTGCATTTGAAAAATCTGTGCCATTTTTATTCTATCCTAACAAAAGTTTTATTTTGTCAAGCCTAAAAGGCTTCCAGGCATCGCTTAAATAGCGAATAACTTGATAAATTTCTTCATAGTCCTGTACCCCAGATTAATTGGAGAAGAAGTGATGGACTGCCTTTTTCCAGTAAAATTAAGTTAAGGAAGTTCAGTGGTGTGCTTGAAATTCCCAACTTCCAACAGGAAGATTCAGGTTCCTATGAATGCATTGCTGAGAATTCACGAGGGAAAAATGTTGCCAGGGGGCGTCTCACTTACTATGGTAAGCCTTCACTTTCAGCATATTGGATTTTTACCTTTTGCTCTCTCTATAAATTATTGGTATTGGGATTGGAGGCTGGGTAGGAGATTTTAGCAGAATCCCAATGTCCAGCTTGTTCTGTTCTATACTTCGTTAAATGAGGATAAATATTTATCATGAAAGGAATTAAAAAGAAAGAAAATTTTGCAATGAAGTTGGAGACATAATATATTCTTACTGCATTTTAAACTGATTCATATGATAATGAAATATTCACTTTTTTTGGAGGGGTTAAGAATAGCAGTTTACTTACTTAACTGAATCAAGGAGAGATCTCCTTTCTGTCTGCTATTACCTCTAGAAAATGGGATTTTATATCTTTCTCTGTGATCTTTACTAAGCAGAAAGAAACTGTCTACTGGGAAAACTTGCAATTACTGCATTAGTCCAACCACATAAACTCGGGCTTGCTGGACCTCTTCAGTATTATTTTATGCTTTCCAATAATGAAAATATACCATGTTTGCTGCCTTTAATTTGTAGTCCCATTTATTTTATGTACTGTTAAATTTGGGTAAAAAAGATTAATACAATTACCTTTGTTTAGAGTCTATTTTTAGAAAAATTCAGGTCAGTTCAGTCGCTCAGTCGTGTCCGCCTCTTTGTGACCCCATGGACTGCAGCGTGCCAGGCCTCCCTGTCCATCACTGACTCCCAGAGTTTACTCAAACTCATGCCCATTGAGTGGGTGATGCCATCCAACCATCTCGTCCTCTCTCGTCCCCTTCTCCTCCTGCCTTCAATCTTTCCCAGCATCAGGGTCTTAGGAAAATTAGATTATCTTTTTTGCCCATACTTGTTTTCAAATCACTTTTATTTAAAAAATAATATTAAGTATTTTTATGAAAGTATGATTTAGAAAGTAGAAATAAATCATTTTATAAAATGTACTATAAAATATGTGAAGATGTAAACTCGGTGAATATATTTTTGCAGTTTAACCCTAAAAACATTGTAAAATGAATGAGAATTGATCACTTCTGTGAACAGAAAATGACAATATATTCTATTTATTTTAAAACTTAAAATTGAAATAATTTGCAGTGCTAACTTGTATAGTGTACATAAATATTGCAGAGAGGAAAAACTTTGCAAAGACAAGTATACAGACAAGTAAACCCTCTTCAAAAAGATGTGAAGTTTGCAAGTGCATTACATCTGATTAGATGGACTCTTATTTTATTGTAAGTTTATAGGATCTGCCAGGAACAAAACGGAGGTGTGGATTGATAGCATGAGCCATTCTGTGTTGTAATTCTTTCTTCTAATTACGAGATTTGGTTAGAATACACAGCACCAAGTTGCTGTTTCCCAGATGCCATGTTCCACATATTGGTGGGATGATATGGATATGTGTTGAGGACACCTAAACCATGTGGTTATATGGCTCAAAGTTGACCACAAACAAGTCCAAGCTTATTTTCTCCTTTCTAAACAGCCAGTACCTGACCCAGGGTAAGAAGTGACCGTGACAGGAAAATACAAGATATTCCAACTGTCTTAATGTTTTAGTAGGAATGTTTTTAGCTCTGTGGAATGGCAGCCCTGCACTAATAATAAACCCTTGTTTGCTTGTTTGGCAAGACATTCAAAGCTAAGCTGACATTTAAGTGCCTTATAATCAGGCCCTGGCTCCGTTTCTCTGGGGTTTCTTTCTGCCCTTACCTTTTCCCTTTCTCTGCATGTTGATTTCCCTGACAGTCATAGAATGGCTACCAGCAGTGACCAGCACATTACTTCTTGTGCATGCTTCCTTTCTCTAAAACATCTTGCAGCTCACTTCTCAGATCTCATTGGCTGCGTGTTCATTCCTACACCAATCACTAACAAGGTGAATTGGCTTAAACAACTTACGAGCCTTTTTTGGAACACAGAATATGGTCAGGTTTCCCTGGATTTTGTAGAAGAGAAGATAATTCAATAAAAAATGAGGGCATCTTCGGAATAAAGAAGAGAGAAAATGGATACCCAATAGACAACAAACATCACCTGCTATACTTAGTAAATGAGGCAGATGGTTGCTTTAGTCCATTTTTATATGTACCTAAGAAATAAAGTAGAGGGAATTCCTGGCTGTCCAGTGGTTAGGACTCTGCATTTTCATTGCAGGGGTCACAGGTTGATCTTCATCAGAAAACTAAGATACCATATACAGTGCAGTACAGCCAAAAAATAAAATTAAAAAAAAATCTCAATTAAAAAAAAGAAATCAGAAATCAATTAGAAAGTTTCATGAAAGTTACTTTAAAATTCTGTCTGAAGTCTAGTATATTCAATAAATGCCTTGCAGTTCTCTGATTATCTGCTCTGATATTTCATGTAAAAAATGGTCCAGTAGAATATTTGAATCTCATATGATGGAATAAGGGGATAAATCACATTATGTGGCAATTGCAACCTTAGGATTTGCTTAGTCCAGCAAATTATCTTTCCATTTGAAGAACAGTAGTATGAGAAGCCAGTGGAAATTTTTGCTAGAAACTTGAGCCTCAGTCAAGAGATCATATGTGAGTCTATTGTAGTCTCATCCCACCTAGGCTGATTAATTTCTGAAAGAAGACAGTGTGTTTCATTATAGAGTAGAGAGGAGTGATTTGGGACTGAATTATACTTCAGATTGGGCAAGCCGTTTATATTTTATGAAAAGACAAAATAAGGTAAAACTTCGATGGGTACATTTTCTCTAAAAGCCGAATAGCTGTAGTTTCAGTTTCATTTATAGAAAAGGCAATTTTATGAGATATAAACAGAAAGACAAATCTTCCCATGGTTGAAATTAAATAGAAATAGATAAAATCTTTCTTCATATGGAGGATGCAAATGTGAACCCCAAAGTACACATCGCATGTATAATGCAATGTGAAACCGGGAAGACATCTCACCTCCTAGTCTCAGATCTAAAACACAGACTGAGATTTGGCTGAATATACTTTGAATGTTGACTGACTTTCATTGTGAGTGGTATGTTGCTTTCATCTGTAAAAGGACTTCCCAAGTGTCTTCAAAATGTAAGTAAAAATGATAAATCCACTTGATGCAACTGATTTGCATACATAATTTAAGGTTGCATGAGTTACTTCTTTTTCATAAAAAATCATTTGATTCAAATTGAATGAATTTATCCATCCTTCCCTGCTTTCATTTTAATTTGCACAGAGGTTCATAAGATGTTCACTGGTTTGTATTTAATTAAGAGTTATTTCTAACTTGAAGGAACTATTTTTTTTTCTTCTGCTGTACAAGTTTTCTTCTATTGATGCTGATTTTTAGTGCATAATTAAGACTGGTATCTGCTGTCATTCACATATTAAGTTGTCATCAGTTGTGAGCTCATAATTCAAAAATGTACTTGGACAAGAAAATGTATATAGTGTGTGTACCTGCATTTTTCTGCTGATATCTGAAGAACATAATACAGTGCCCAGAATTTTGAAAACAGAGCAAGCATAATGAATTTGACTTAGGAAAGGGCAGGTTGTAACATCCATTCTCAAATCTAGAAATGTCTCACATACCCACTTAGTAAATACCTAGTGAATTAAATACAATTTTAGCCACTTACATTGCAGTAGTTTACATTAATCTATCATTGCCCATAGTCATATCCACTTATATTTATGTGGATAAAGTATTTGTTTTTTATTGTGGAGTGGTTTGAATTTTTTTTTTTTCATTGCAGCAAAGCCTCACTGGGTTCAACTCATAAAAGATGTAGAATTAGCAGTGGAGGACAGTCTTTACTGGGAATGTCGGGCTAGTGGTAAGCCCAAACCCTCCTACCGATGGTTGAAAAATGGAGAAGCCCTTGTGCTTGAGGTAAGGTCATGTGCCTGGTTAATATGCCTTTTTCCCACTTTGTATAAATGCCTTTTCTGGTACCAACTGCCAGAGTAAACTGGTGAGTTTGCACACATTCATCTGAAGAGTTTTTATCACATTCATCTGAGAAGTGGTGCAAGGGAAAAAAGGATAAAATCAAGTACACAGTCTTCCAAGGAGGAAATATTTTCAGTATTGAATTTCATTGGAGAAAGATTATTTTATGAATTTAGTTCATGATATAAAGTCAACCTATGAACAATGCAAGTGTTAGCTCTTATATAATTTATAATCAGTTCTCTGTGTCCCTGATCCATGGATGCAACCAACCAGGGACTGAGGTCCTGTAGTATTTGCAGTTTTCAGTGAAAAAGTATGCAAGTAAGTGGACCCCCCATAGTTCAAACTTTGTTGTTCAAAGGTCCACTGCACTATTTTTTTTTTCCTTTTGAAATTAGAGAAGGCTTTATTTTAATCATACATAGAATGCAATTTCCATTTTTCCTCTTTGATAACATGGATGGCCTCTGGAGAATAAGTGTATCAATTATATCATTACCTTGTTACATGAGTATTTTCTCAATCACTTCTCAAGCCATGTAATTTTTGCTCTTTTTAAAAATTGTTGTACGAAGTCACTTATGTTCCTTCAGATTTCTCCACATAACCATTCATAATACCTACAAACCTTAAATAGATATATGTTTTCCAGTACCCTTTTTAATACACAGAATGTATTACGTCTTCAATTTGCATGATTTTATCTTTTTTTTTTAATTTTACTTTATTTTACTTTACAATACTGTATTGATTTTGCCATACATCAACATGAATCCGCCACAGGTGTACATGAGTTCCCAATCCTGAACCCCCCTCCCACCTCCTTCCCCATACCATCTCTCGGGGTCATCCCAGTGCACCAGCCCCAAGCATCCTGTATCCTGCATCAAACCTAAACTGGCAATTTGTTTCTTACATGATATTATACATGTTTCAATGCCATTCTCCCAAATCATCTCACCCTCTCCCTCTCCCACAGGGTCCAAAATTCTATTCTATACATCTGTGTCTCTTTTGCGGTCTCGCATACAGGGTTATCGTCACCATCTTTAAAAACTGGTGAAAACCTTTCCAGTTCATGGGTTGGAAACCTGGTACATTTCTTAAAATTTGCAACTTTCTCCATAGGGAAAAATGAAATAGTTGCAATATTTTCCATTAACGCTTTGTTATTTATTTTACTGATATACTTTTTGACTGCAGTAGATTTATGAGTATTTTTAATGTCTAGCTGTTAAGTCATTCTCAGCATTTCAAATAAGGGAATCATTTAAATTTCAGGTCAGATTGCCTAATACTATGAGGGAAATTAAGGACACTGTTGCATGATTGAAATAATATTCAGTGGTTATCATTTTTCATCTAAAATGGTATATACATTTATATGCAAGGCATTTTTATTATTGTCTAGGAGAGAATACAGATAGAAAATGGTGCCCTTACAATATCAAACCTAAATGTGACCGATTCTGGCATGTTCCAGTGCATAGCAGAGAACAAACATGGTCTCGTCTATTCTAGTGCTGAGCTCAAGGTCATGGGTAAGACCAACTTTCTCATCTTAATTTATTTTTCTTAAATCCTCCATTTTTGCCAGAAGCAGAAATATTTACCTTTCATATTAGATTCCTACATCTAATAACATTTTCAGTATCACAACAGAATCATGCAGAGTGTTTAATCGAGGCGTACACTTTAATGATTTCTAAGGAAAAGCAGCAATTATGGACAGAATTAAACCCAAGTTGGAAGTAGAGAAACAATAGGGAGAGAGTGTTGAGCTAAAACATCCTTATCCAGCACCAAATAGTATGAACTAAGTAGTACGTTTTAGGAGAATAAGTGACTCTGGTGTTCTCAGTTGCTGGTCCATAAAAGTAAATATCAAAATTCAAATCAATAGTTTATTGATCCAAAAGGAGTTTTGTCTTTGTCTTTAATAACTCTGCTGGAAGCTTCAAGTTTTGGGCACATTAGAGCTTTAACTGACAGAGGCTCAACTACTTGAAATTAAGAATTATGTTTCTCTTGTACTTCAGGTATAAGAGAAGAAAGAAAATGTTATGTTTAGGCCCATTGTCTAGAAAAGACACTGTAAGGTGCAAATGACTGCAAGTCCAACCAAAGTTGTCAGAGCATAACATATAATATAGATAGGAAAGAAAGAGAGGAGGAAGAAAGGAAGGGGAGGAGGAAAGAAGGAGGGAAGAGAGCACGGAAGAGGGTGAGAAAGAGGGAAAGAGAAGGGGAATGGGGAAATTTATTGTTCATTGTAATTAAAATAGAGAATTTGGATTTCAGTTTGATTTGACTCAGGGTTCTAACATCATCACCACTCTCAGGCCTCATATGATGATCCCCAGGACATTCAATTTTCATTATCAGAGTCAATCTAGTGAAAGGATAGCTTTCTTAATTGCTTAAGTGCAAGTCACAGTCCTGATTGATCTAACTCAGTGCTTCCCTACTGGGGATGGTTTTGCACCCTGGAAATAGTGAGAAATGTCTGGAGACATTTTTGGCTGCCACAGTGTTAGGGTATGATAGCAAAGGATGGAGCCTGCATATGCTCCTGGCATCTTACAGACAGATGCCAGAGAGACTGCTCAATGTCCTTCAGTGCCCAAGATAGCCAAAATGTTATATGTTTCATGGAAAAACACTGGTTTAAGGAAAACAGGTGTCTCTTGGTGCCTGAAAGTTAGAAACACATCATCTGTACCAAGACGACTAAAGCTTGGGAACAGCAGATCATCACCTGAAAATCTGGCTGGTGTTATCCATGACAGAGACGTATGGTATTACAACAGACAGGAGGTGAAATGTGCACATATCTGAAGTTGAAGCCTGCTGTACTCTTAATTAGTCTTATAAACCATAGTTTATTCATCTTAAACCAAATGAATCTCTGCCTAGTGTTGCATGGGGTTTTTATATGGGAAAAAATATGACCTATGTTTGAAAAGAGATTATACTAATATATAAAGATATTTTTGGCTTGTTTTAGTAAAAATTATTCTCTTAGCCTCGGAGAAGGCAGTGGCAGCCCACTCCAGTACTCTTGCCTGGAAAATCCCATGGACGGAGGAGCCTGGTGGGCTGCAGTCCATGGGGTCGCGAAGAATTGGACACGACTGAGCAACTTCACTTTCACGCACTGGAGAAGGAAATGGCAACCCACTCCAGTGTTCTTGCCTGGAGAATCCCAGGGACGGGGGAGCCTGCTGTCTATGGGGTCGCACAGAGTCGGACACGACTGAAGCGACAGCAGCATCAGCAGCAGCAGCATTCTCTTAGAATCTTAATTTTTAAGGCCAGCAACCTCCAAGATAACATATCTTCTTTATCTGCAATCACATATTGTATCATATAATTCATTGTATGATATCCAGTTATTAAAAAATAAATTATATTCACTGGGATATGTCATAGGAAAGAAGATTAGATAATTACAGAAATGCACTGAGTTCTTAACTTTTTTCCACATTTGCAGTAAAAGGAAGATGATTTTCTGATTAACATATACTTTCCTTCAAATGATATATTATTTTGTCTCTTGAATGTTCAGGTATTGTTTCAAGATCAGCATTCCATGCATTATTAGCAAATGTGTTTTCTACATATTATAGTATTTAATGGAATATTGTAACATAGTGTAATAATGCATGTTATACTTCTCCAACTTTGAAGTTAAAGCTAACCACATAAAAATTTTATAATAGATCTTAATAATGTTTATAATAGATCTTGATAATGTTTATACAAGAGAATAAGTGTTCAGCAGTCAGCCTTTACTTAATAAACATTGCTGAGTACCCACTGACTGTCAGGCACTGCGCCACACACTGTGTTTTTGAAGTCACGAGAGAGACTGACCCTGTTATCTTTATGGAACTTTCAAGAACATTCTATGATAAATGTTTTTAGTGTTATTAAATTTGTGACTGAGCTATTTTAAAAGTTCATGGTAAACTTAAAATTTTCATATAAAGTAACTGTCTCAAGAATTAGGACTTGCCAGAAAACACAATTATAGGAATTAGCTTTTGAGCACTGAAAACATCTTGTAAGTGGTCCCCAGTCAGTCAAACAAATCAAGTAGTAATAGCTCACCTGTCAAGAACCTTTAAAAAAATCATTATAAAGTCAACCTTTGGAATTTATGGGAATTTAAAGAAATAAAATCAAATTCATATTCTTTCCTCTTTTTCAGCTTCTGCTCCAGATTTTTCAAAGACTCCAATGAAAAAGTTGATTCAGGTGCAGGTGGGCAGTGAGGTCAACTTGGATTGTAAACCTAGAGCTTCCCCCAGGGCACTCTCCTCCTGGAAGAAAGGAGAGGTGATCGTTCAGGAAAATGAAAGGTATTCTGTTGCCCATAAAGGTGGTGATTTACCTGCTTCTTGCTTTCCATAGCAATGCTGAAGTAGGCTTTCAATATGAAATGAAATACAGTAGCATTTCAATAAAATGTGAGGTGTTCAGGAACCACAATAGCAGTATTTTTGTTTGTAATACTCTTGAGATGATACTAATCAGGTTTTGAAATATAAAAACAGATTTACCTCACCTCTTCCAACATAGAGTATTTTAGAAACGAGTTTCTTCCCCATTTGACTGGTAAGACTCAAAACTGGAATGACAAAAGAATGCAGGCCCTCTCTCAGTTCCTGGTGGCCCAACGTCTTAGGGCAAAGAAAATAGAAGACGGCAGCATATGCCTGATGAATATCAATCTGTTGCCCTATATTGAAGTAATTTTACGGGTATTAGTTTAAGCAAAGGCTCTCTTGATTTCCTGACTGCTATGATAACATTTAAAATGAAGATGCAGAATAGGGCTTAGTTACAAGCTCAGATTTTGGAGCAAGACTGTAGGGTTCCAATCTGTATTCTTTTACCAGATCAAGGAAGTGACTTACTCTTTGTGTGTTTTGAGTCCTCGTTTGTTAATTAATAGGATTAGCACATACATCACATTATGAGGGTTGGTATGTGGATAAAACCCATAAATATCTATACAGCACTTAGGTCAGAACCTGGCAGAGGGTAAACATAAGTATTGGGTATTGTTATTATTGACTGAGTACTTGCTACCTCTTGGAACCTTGTGCTGAAAGCTTCTGATAAGTGGAATGATAGCCGTAAACATGTCCATGTCCTTCTTCTGGAGAATTTGATTATATTATGTCACATGACAAAAGATAATGAAAGTTAAAGGTAAAATTAAGGTTGCCAATAACTTAAAATGGGGAGATTATCTTGGATCCTCTGGTTGGGCACTTGAAAGGGGAAGCAGATAGCAGAAGTGTTTGAAAGAAATGTATGATAATGAAGGAAGGTGCAGGAGAGACTTTGGAGATGGTGGGAGGGGGCCAATGAACAAAGGGATTCCAGATTCCTCTATCAAATGGGAAAATTCTCAGTTGACAGCAAGGAACTAGGGATATCAGTCCCACAACTTTAATGAAGTGAATTCTTCCAACAATGCGAAGGGGCAGAAAATGATTTCAGAACCTTCCAGAGTAACACAGGGCTTCTCAAGTGGCTCAGTGGTGAAGAATCCACCTCCCAATGCAGAAGACATTCGTCTGATCCCTGGGGGATGGCAGGGGCTGGGGGTGGGAGGAGATCCCCTGGAAGAGGAAAGGGCAACACGCTTCTGTATTCTTGCCTTTAGAAATCCCAGGGACAGAGGAGCCTGGCAGGCTACAGTCCGTGGAGTCACCAAGAGTCTGACATGACTTATTGATTGAACAACGATGACAACAAAAAGTAGCACAACACTAACAACACCTTGATTTTAGCCCATTGTGAACCATACTGGACCTCTGACCTCCAGAACTGTCATATAATACATTTGTGTTGTTTTAGGCCACTAAGTTTATAGTAACTTGTAACTGGATAAAAAGGAAACTGATACAAAATGCCACACGTATTATTTCCTTAAATATTTCTGCAGCTCTGTGCTATTTATATCATATTATTATCTCCATTTCACTAATGAAACAACTAAGTGAAGTGAAGTGAAGTCGCTCAGTCGTGTCTGACTCTTTGCGACCCCGTAGACTGTAGCCTGCCAGGCTCCTCTGTCCATGGGATTTTCCAGGCAATAGTACTGGAGTGGGTTGCCATTTCTTTCTCCAGCGGATCTTCCCAACCCAGGGCTTGAACCTGGGTCTCCTGCATTGTAGACAGAGGCTTTACCGTCTGAGCCACCAGGGAAGTCCAGAAACAACTAAAGCTTAGAGGACTTACTTAATTTGCCTAAAGTCACATAGCCAGAGTGAATTCCGTAGCTAGGGCATAACCATGAAGCATTTTCATGGCAACATTGTATATAGAGGACACTGAATCTGAGAGGTGGTCTCAGCTTTTGAAGTCATGGGGTCCAAATTATTCTTTTTGGAGATGGAGGGAAACAAGAAAGCAGTTTTTTAGACCAAGATATGTAAATTTACTTTTCCAAAACTGCTAAGGCTTACTGCAGACAGACAGCCAGGTTGAACTGCTTTTAGATTATAGTCCCAAAGTTATTTTTGTGAGTTGGTTAGGATAACACAATCTGCTATTTCTATAATACTTTGTGGGGGACTATATGATACTTTATGCCTCAGGCAGCCACAGCAGGATGACAAGGCAAAATTGTGAACTGAGCCGTTAGGAAACACAATCTAACCAAGTGCTAGGCAGTACAGAATAGATTTCTGGAACAAAAAAGTAATTAGTGATTTCGAATTTAGTTGTCCAAGCCAGTTTAAACAGGTCAAGATACAAACTATTTAATTTTTACAATGCTGCAAGTTAAACCTTTCTGTATAAATGGTGACATTTTTGTTGTTGAAAACATTTTAAAGACTTTAATTGTATACATAAATTAAATAGTAATTATGTTCCAAGGACTTAAATGCTTTGCACAATAATAAACACACTTGTTCTCACAGTAGTGCCTATAGTAGGCAGAGGTTTTAATCTTAACGTTAAAAGAGGACAAAAGATTAGCAGGTTTCGCTGAAGGCACACAGGAGAGATTTACTCCCACTTTAGAGAATGGTGGGCTACCCTTGTGGCTGAATTGGTAAATAATCCAACTACAATGCAGTTTGATCCCTAGGTTGGGAAGATCCCCCAGAAAAGGGAATGGGTACCCACTCCAGTATTCTGGCCTGGAGAATTCCATGGACTCTATAGTCCATGGGGTCCCAGGAGTTAGAGATGACTGAGCGACTTTCAATTTATATAATGATGGGATGATGCATGAAAAAAATTTAAGGTCTAGAATCTCACCTGCTATTTCTCACTTGGCCACTTGCTACATTAGTATCATTAGGTCACTTCTCTAACACCTATAAACATTAATATCCTCATCCATAAGAGAGAGATAATAATTCCTACCTTCAGTTCAGTTACTCAGCCATGTCTGACTCTTCATGACCCCATTGACTACAGTATGCCAGGCTTCGCTGTCCATCACCAACTCCCAGAGCTTGCTCAAACTCATGTCCATTGAGTTGATGATGCCATCCAATATCTTATCCTCTGTCATCCCCTTTTGCTCCTGCCTTCAATCTTTCCCAGCATCAGGGTATTTTCCACTCAGTCCATTCTTCCCACCAGGTGGCCAAAGTATTGGAGTTTCAGCTTCAGCATCAGTCCTTCCAATGAATATTCAGAGTTGATTTCCTTTAGGATTGACTGGTTTGATCACCTTGCAGTCCAAGGGACTCTCCAACACCACAGTTCAGAAGCATCCATTCTTCAGCGCTCAGCTTTCTTTATAGTCCAGCTCTCACGTACATACATGACTACTGAAAAAAACATAGCTTTGACTAGATGGATCTTTGTCAGCAAAGTAAGGTCTCTGATTTTTAATATGCTGTCAAGGTTGGTCATAGCTTTACTTCTAAGGAGCAAGTGTCTTTTAACTTCATGGTGGCAGTTACCATCTGCAGTAATTTGGGAGCCCAGTGTTTCCATTGTTTCCCATCTATTTGTCATGAAGTGATGGGACCAGATGCCATGATCTTAGTTTTCTGAATGGTGAATTTTAAGCCAGCTTTTTCACTCTCCTTTCATTTCCATCAAGAGGCACTTTAGTTCTTCTCTGCTTTCTGCCATAAGGGTGGTGTTATCTGCATATCTGAGGTTATTGATATTTCTCTCAGCAATCTTGATTCCAGCTTGTGCTTCATCCAGCCCAGATCTCACATGATATACTCTGCATATAAGTTAAATAAGCAGGGTGACAATATACAGCTTTGATGTACTCCTTTCATGATATGGAAACAGTCTATTGTTCCATCTCTGGTTCTAATTGTTGTTTCTTGACTTACATACAAATTGCTCAGGAGGAAGGTAAGGTGATCTGGTATTCCCATCTATTGAAAAATTTTCTACAGTTTGTTGTGATCCGTACAGTCAAAGGCTTTGGCGTAGTTAATAAAGCAGAAATAGGATGTTTTTCTGGAACTTTCTTGCTTTTTCAAAGCTCCAATGGATGTTGGCAATTTGATCTTTGGTTCCTCTGCCTTTTCTAAATCCAGCTTGAACATCTGAAAGTTCTCAGTTTACGAACTGTTGAAGCCTCACTTGGAGAATTTTGAGTATTACTTTGTTAGCGTGTGTGATGAGTGCAGTTATGAGGTAGTTTGAGCATTCTTTGGCGTTGCCTTTCTTTGGGATTGGAATGAAAACTGACCTTTTCCAGTCCTGTGGCCACTGCTGAGTTTTCCAAATTTGCTGGCATATTGAGTGCAGCACTTTCACAGCATCATCTTTTAGGATTTGAAATAGCTCAACTGGAGTTCCATCACCTCTACTAGCTTTGTTCATAGTAATAATTACCTAAGGCCCACTTGACTTCCCATTCCAAGATGTCTGGCTCTAGGTGAGTGATCACACCATCATGGTTATCTGGGTCATGAAGATCTTTTTTGTATAGTTCTTCTGTGTATTCTTGCCATCTCTTCTTAATATCTTCTGCTTCTGTTAGGTCCAACAATTTCTGTCCTTAATTGTGCCCATCTTTGCATGAAATGTCCCCTTGGTATCTCTAATTTTCTTGAAGAGATCTCTAGTCTTTCCCATTCTAATGTTTTTCTCTATTTCTTTGCATTGATCCCCGAGGAAAGGTTTCTTATCTCACCTTGTTATTCTTTGAAACTCACATTCAGATGGGTATATCTTCCCTTTTCTCCTTTCCCTTAGCTTCTGTTCTTTTCTCAGCTATTTGTAAGGCCTCCTCAGACAACCATTTTGCCTTTTTGCATTTCTTTTTCTTGAGGATGGTCTTGATTACTGCCTCCTGTACAATGTCACGAACCTCCGTCCATAGTTCTTCAGGCACTCTATCAGATCTAATCCCTTGAATATATTTGTCACTTCCACTGTGTAATCATTAGGGATTTGATTGAGGTCATACCTGAATGGTCTAGTGGTTTTCCCTACTTCCTTCAATTTAAGTCTGAATTAGGCAATAAGGACTTCATGATCTGAGCCACAGTCAGCTCCTGGTCTTGTTTTTTCTGAGTGTATAGAGCCTCTCCATCTTTGGCTGCAAAGAATATGATCAGTCTGATTTCAGTATTGACCATCTGGTGATGTCCATGTGTAGAGTCTTCTTCTGTGTTGTTGAAAGAGGGTTGCTATGACAAGAGCATTCTCTTGGCAAAACTCTGTTATCCTTGGTCCTGCTTCATTCTGTACTCTAAAGCCAAATTTGCCTGTTACTCCAGGTATCTCTTGACTTCCTACTTTTGCATTCCTGTCCCCTATGATGAAAAGGACTTCTCTTTTGAATGTTAGTTCTAGAAGTTCTTGTAGGTGTTCATAGAACGTTTCAACTTCAACTTTTTGGGCATTAGTGGTTGGAGCATAGACTTGGATTACTGTGATATTGGATAATTTGCCTTGGAAACAAGCAGAGATCATTCTGTCATTTTTGAGATTGTACCCAAGTACTGCATTTTGGACTCTTTTGTTGACAATGAAAGCTACTCTATTTTTTTTAAAGAGATTCTTGTCCTCAGTAGTAGATAAAATGGTCATCTCAATTAAACTCGCCCATCCCAATCCATTTTAGTTCACTGATTCCTAAAACGTTGATGTTCACTCTTGGCATCTCCTGTTTGACCACTTCCTATTTGTCTTGATTCATGGACCTAACATTCCAGCTTCCTATGCAGTATCCTTCTTTACAGCACTGGAATTTATTTCCATCACCAGTCACATCCACAACTGGGTATTGTTTTCACTTTGGCTCTGTCTCCTCCTTCTTTCTGGAGTTATTTCTCCAGTCTTTTCCAGTAGCATACTGGGCACCTACCCAGCTGGGAAGTTCATCTTTCAGTGTCATATATTTTTGCCTTTTCATACTGGGAGCAAGATGATGTAATAGAAGGACATACGTTCATCTTCTCCTGTGAGAACTCCAAAATTCCAACTTGCTGCTGAACAACCATCAACAGGAGAATGTTGGATACCAACCGAAAAAAAAAAAAAAAAAGTATGTCCAAGGGCAAAGGAGAAGCCCCACAAGACAATAGAAGGGGCACAGTCGTGTTTAGACTCAAACCCCATACCCTCCTGATAACGTTTGGAGGGCTCAAACAAAACCTTGTGTGCACCAGGACCCAAAGACCCCACAGAGACTGAGCCAGACCTGCCTTTGAGTGTGTCAGCATCTCCTGCAGAGGCATGGTTCAGCAGTGGCCTATCCCAGGGTCAGGAGCTCTGGGTGCTGCAGAACTGGGTCACACAGCATGCGGCATAGGCCTTCTTGGAGGAGGTCACCATTAAGCCCACCATAGAGCCACCGAGCAGATGACCCACAAACTGCAGAACAATTATACCACATAAATTCTCACACTGTTAAGAACGTTCTAGGACCCACAACAGATTTCCCATCCTGGGGATCTGGCAAAGGGACTAAGAATTCCCCCAGGGAATTTGACTTTGGAGGCCAGTGGGATTTGATTACAGAACTTACACAGGACTGGGGAGACAGACTTGGAAGGCACAAAAAAAACCTTGTGTGCACCAGGACCCAGGAAAAAGGAGCAGTGACCCCACAAGAGACTGACCCAGACTCGCCTGTGAGTGTCCAGATGTCTCTGGTGGAGGCATGGGTTGACCGTGGCTTACTGCAGGGTCGGGAGTACTGAATACAACAGTGGGTGCACAAGACCTTTTGAAGGAGGTGGCCATTATCTTCATTACTCCTTCCATAGTTTGGTCTCACATCAAACAACAGGGAGGGAAGACAGCCCTGCACATCAATAGAAAATTGGATTAAAGATTTACTGAGCATGGCCCCACCTATCAGAACAAGACCCAGTTTCCCCCACAGTCAGTCTCTCCCATCAGGAAGCTTCCTTAAAGCCTCTTATCCTTATCTTTCAGAGGGCAGACAGAATGAAAACCACAGTCCCAGAAAATTAATCAAACTAGAACTACAGCCTTGTCTAACTCAATGAAACTATGAGCCATGCCATGTAGGGCCACCCAAGACTGACGGGTCATGGTGGAGAGGTCTGACAAAATGTGGTCCACTGGAGAAGGGAAAGGCAAACCACTTCAGTATTCTTGCCTTGAGAACCCCATGAGCAGTATGAAAAGGCAAAAAGATAAGACACTGAAAGATGAACTCCTACCTTATACGGTTGCTATAAAGTAAGCATTTACCATGGTACCCACTGTCTGTAGATACACTGATCAATAGAAATGAGGTAGTGGTTGTTGTTAGCATTGTTCAGTTGCTAAGTCACATCTGACTCTTTGCAACCCCGTGAGCTGCAGCACACCAGGCTTCCCTGTCCTTGACTGTCCCTGAGTTTGCTCAAACTCACATCCATTGAGTCAGTGATGCCATCCAACCATCTCATCCTCTGTCACCCCCTGCCCCTGCCCTCATACTTTCCCAGTATCAGGGTCTTTTCCAAACAGACGGTTCTTATCAAGTAGCCAAAGGGTACTGGAGCTTCAGCTTCAACATCAGTCCTTCCAATGAAAATTCAGGGTTGATTTCCTTTAGGATTGACTGGTTTGATCTCTTTGCTGTCTAAGGGACTCTCAAAAGTCTTCTCCAGCAGCACAGTTCAAAAACCTCCGGGTGCCAGCCTCCTTTATGGTCCAACTCTGACATCTGTACATGACTACTGGAAAAACTATAGCTTTTACTATACAGACCAATGAGGTTACATTATAAATAAAACATTGGAAGAAGCAGTGGCTGAAAGACGTAGATGTTTTTTGTTAGTAGGTTGGGCTACTCATTGATTGGTTGGTCTCTTGAAAGGTTGACAGTTAAGGCTACCGAGAGTCCACACTCGTCAAAGATACATACCTATTTTATTTTGTTGCTTCCAACTTCCCATCATGAACCAGGATGGCTGCTGGATGGCTTCAGCCTCTCAAAGACATTTTTCCCAGTGTCATCCCCTGATGACAGGAGAGAGGAAGGTAGAAATCAAGGTCTACTCACTTCGTTTTAAGAAACTTCCCAGAAGTTCCATCCAACAATTTTCCTCATGGAAAATTAGTTCCCTGACCCAGTTTGTCAGAAGTTAGTTCCCTAGCCAAATGTAGCTACCATAGAGATTGGGAAATACAAACTTCTTTCCTGGATGGGAATATGCCCAATGAGAAATTGAGATTATGATTTAAGAGGAAAGGGGGAAAAGTGGTGGTCACTCCAACCCTGTCTCATGTTTATTAACGTTGTTTCTCTGACCTCTGTATCAAACCTGGCTTTCCTGCATTGTAGGTGGCTTCTTCACCATCTGAGCCACCAGGGAAGCCCCTTTAAGCCTTCTGACCTTCTACTTTGTATGATGTATTTCTTTTTTTAATTGTTTTATTCAGTGCCTTTATTTTTAACTGGAGGATAATTGCTCTACAATATTGCGCTGCTTTCTGCCATACATCAACATGAATCAGCCACAGGCATGCATATGTCTTCTCCCTCCTGAACCTCCCATTTAAAGTACTTCTAACATCTCCTCAGTGAATAAGGAAGGTTTCAGGTATAAAAATAAGGTTAAAAAGAGGAAACACATTTAAGGCAAGGGTCATAGCGCTGCACTTTTTCACAGGTATCTTAGTTTGAGGTTTTACAACAAAACACCATAAACTGGATGGCTTAAACACTGGAAATTTATTTCTCACAGTTCTGTAGGATGGGAGCCCAGAATCAGGATGCCAGCATGGTTGACTTCTGGTAAGGACATCTGCCTTCTCATTATCTCCTTGACAAGGCAGAAAGAGCCAGAGAGCTCTCTGAGGTCTTGTCTATAAGGGCACTAATCCTGTTCATCAAGGTTCTACCCTCATGACCAAATCCCCTCCTAGAGGCCCTGCCTCTGAACACCATCACATTGGAGACTAGGATTTAACATAAAAATGTTGGGAAACAGTAATACTCAGTGTATGGCACCAGGGCTGGTGGTTTGGATTTTGCTTTTATCTCTTTGGACAGCAACAGCACTGATAAGCCAGGGCCTTGATGCTTAGGGGAAAAGCTGCTCGAAGCAATTATGGAACAAGTTGCAGAACTGAATCTTCTCCAAGTTCATGTGAAATTGGAGTGGGTCTCAGCCATCACTTGGCAACAGAAACCCCATATCTATCCCTCTTGGTCTGCAGCCTTAAGCCAAATTGGGGAAGCACTTTAAGTGATAGATTTATTATGGTTGTTCAATCATGAGCTGTTCCAGCATAGTACATGCAGATTCACATCTCATCCTGGGGACAAATGAATTCACTGATGAATTTAAAAATATAAGATAAGGCAAAATTTTTTTTTGGTAACATATTTATGGCAAGATTTTCAATCCATTTCTTACTTAGTTACTTTGGTTGTACTTTGTGTTTTGTTTTGTTTGGTGTTTTTAGGTAAATCAAGATGGGTTTGTCAGTGAATAAGAAACTTAGGATAAATAGGAAAGCTTTCCCTAGCCTAGCTTAGAGGTTGTTGCCAGTTGTTCTTTCATTAAACCTCTATATACATTCTCAGGTGATGCTAGTGGTAAAGAACCTGCCTGCCAATACAGGAGACATAAGAGCTTCAATTCCTGGGTCAGAAAGATCCCCTGGAGAAGGGAAAGGCTACCCACTCCAGTTTTCTTGCCTGGAGAATCCAATAGGAAGAGGAGCCTGGTGGGCTACAATCCATGGGGTCGCAAAGAGCCAGACATGACTGAAGTAACCAAGCACACACACACACACACACACACGCATAAACACACGTCTCTATTTATATCTAGTTTGCCGACTAAGGTCTGTCTAGTCAAGGCTATGGTTTTTCCAGTGGTCATGTATGGAATGTGAGAGTTGGACTGTGAAGAAGGCTGTGCACCGAAGAACTGATGCTTTTGAACTGTGGTGTTGGAGAAGACTCTTGAGAGTCCCTTGGACTGCAAGGAGATCCAACCAGTCCATTCTGAAGGAGATCAGCCCTGGAATTTCTTTGGAAGGAGTGATGCTAAAGCTGAAACTCCAGTACTTTGGCCACCTCATGGGAAGAGTTGACTCATTGGAAAAGACTGATGCTGGGAGGGATTGGGGGCAGGAGGAGAAGGGGGTGACAGATGGCTGGATGGCATTACTGACTCGATGGACGTGAATCTGGATGAACTCCAGGAGTTGGTGATGGACAGGGAGGCCTGGCGTGCTGTGATTCATGGGGTCGCAAAGAGTCAAACATGACTGAGGGACTGAACTAAACTGAACTGATGCTATAGAGACATAAATGTAGATATCTGTGTATTTATATAGATACATAGTATCATTCAAACCCTAACCAGAAAAACAAATTCAAGGATTAAATGTGTCTTTTAAAAATTGCATAAATTGATAGATAGACCCAACGTAAACCACACAATATGTTTGAATAATTACAGTTTACATGGTATGCAGGTTTTTGTATTAGCACAGTAACAGCTTTGTAGTTTTGTATCAGCCATGGCATTGTGGATCTAAGTGAGTGAGACACCTGACTCACAGAAAAGCTTTAAAGAAACCAGTGTTAGTGCTTTCAAGTAGAGAGAACCTTTCTAACTAAGGTAATAAAGATTACTTTGCAACAGAGGTCTTAGTGAAGCTGGTCTGAATAGATAATAAGGGCTTATAATGGAAATAATGGTTCCTGAGCTCTTAAAATTAGTGCTCATTCATTCTCTTGAAATATTTTGCATACCTACTATGTACTAGGCACTAGGTTTAAATTTCATTAGAGAAGTCCATCCCATTATTTGTACCTTTACAGGGTATGAAGACAGATATTAGAGGACAGTTATAATAAAACTCAAATGGCAAAGTACAGAATGTCCAGTGATTAGCTGAACAGGCCCCATCTTCTAATTAGAGGGTAGAGCCAGCTTTCTGGCAGATGTAATATGTATAGCAAGACTTGAACGATGACTGGGATCCACTGGAGAAGAGTGTTCTGGGCAGGAGGAACAGCATGTGCGAAGGCACAAAGGCCATAACAGCATAGGCATTTGATGTTCAGTGAACCTGTTGAGGTGTAAAGTGATTTAGGAGAGAAGGCTGTGGAGAGAGGCCGTGGAGGTGAGCAAAGACTTTATTGTGAGTGGCACAGGAAACCAAATGAAATAAACAGTTCCAACTTTATTTCTGATGAAAGCAACAAAATAAAATGGCAATAAAATAGCAAATAAAATATCACATTTATTTATTTTTAAAATTTTTATTGAAATATAGTTGATCTACCATATAGTGTTAGTATCTGCTGCACAGCAAGGTGACTCAGTTTGCATATATACACGTTCTGTTCATGTTCTTTTCCATATGGTTTATCATAAGATACTGAATTTAGTTCCCTGTACTATACAGTAGGACCTTGTTGTTTATCCATTCTGTTTGTAATAGTCTGCGTCTGCTAATCCCAAATTCCCACTCCATCCCTCTGCCATTCTCCTCTACCTTGGCAAGCACAGGTTTGACTCTATCAGTCAGTTTATGTTTTGTAGATAAGTTCATTTGTGTCATATTTTAAAGTCCACGTACGTATGGTATGGTGTGTATCTTTCTCTGTCTGACTTACTTTGCTTCGTAAGATAATCTCTAGGTCCATCCATGCTGCTGCCAATGGCATTATTTCATTCTTTTTGAATGGCTGAGTAGTGTTGCATTGTGTGTGTTTGTGTGTGTGTGTGTGTGTGTGTATGTATACATATGTGTGTGTGTATGTATACATATGTGTGTTTGTATTAGGAATTCTTCTATTGATGGACATTTACATTGTTTCTGTGTCTTGGTTATTGTAAATAATGCTGCAGTGAACATTGGGGTACATATATCTTTGAGAATTACAGTTTTCTCTGGATATTTGAAGGCTTTCCAGATGGCACTTGTAGTAAAGAATCTATCTGCCAATGCAGAAGATGTAAGAGACTTAGGTTTGATCCCTGGGTCGGGAAGATCCCCTGGAGGAGGGCGTGGCAACCCACTGCAATATCCTTGCCTGGGGAATCCTATGGACAAAGGAGCTGGAGGGCTACAGTCCATAAGGTCTGAAAGAGCTAGACACAACTGAGGTGACTTAGCATTAACTGGATATATGCACCCATTAACTGAATATATTCCCAGGAGAAAGAGAAAATTTATGTTCTTAAAAAATCACAATGGTGGCAATAGACAGCATGAATTGAAATCATTGCAACCTAAGGCAACAATCCCAGTTAGCAACAATTGAGCAGTCTGAGCAAGAGAGAATTAGAGCCCGAACTAAAGAAATAGCAAAGAGAATAGAGAGGGTTGTGAACCAGTTAAATTAACAGGACACAGGATTTGATTCAATTAAAGATGAGGAGGGAAGATGCTAGTAAAAGTCAAATCCTAAATTTCCACTTCAGATATCAGGATTGTGTTAGACCTAGTTAGTAAGACAGGGACCAATACAGAAAGAGTGGAGGGGAGGGCAAATGTGATACATTAAATTTAACACTGTTTCAGTTTGATCTGCTTGTTGACAAACCAACTGGATATATCTGTGTGGGTTTAGAGATTGACTGTTTGAATATGGAACTCAGCAATGAGGCCTGAGCTATAGATAGAAATTTAGGTGTTGTGTGTATATAGATGGTAGCTGAAAGCATGGCAGTGGATAAAAGTTTCTAGGCAGATGCATATCATTAAGTAGTAAATCATTTACTTTAAAAGAGAGCCTGCATCTTTAATTCTGAAGCTGATGGAAATTTAAACATAAGTAGAGGATGCCTATTTTTACAACATCGTTTAAATGACCGACAGTCACAATTGATTTATATAGTAATTGATTTGTTAAGTAAAGTTCTACTTGTTGATTGGAATGCAGATATTCTAAACTTTTAAATTACTAGTATTAATTCTGATAAAGTTTTTCCCCTTCTTTTTGTTTTATATTTGTATCATCCAGTACTAAGAACTATTCTGCTTTTTACCCTGTAAAACGGAGGTTTTCTTTATAAACAGAAATGTTGTACCCTTTCAAGCATACAATGGTATTTCACTAAATGTCAAAAATTTAGTACTTTTATATTCATTTACTTAAATTCACATATTTTCAAAAGACTTCAGTTAAAACAGGATGCTTTGTCTCCTTTCGGCCAAGAAGAATTGTAAAAGATGCTTGAGAATGTGAATAGGCATGGTATGCAAGAAGAGAAAGCCAGCTGGCATATTTTAGAGAATGTTTAGCTTTTTTGTATCACTTAGTGGTACTTAAAACACATTAACCAATTATCTTTAAAAATGGGGTTTTCTCTTGAATGCTGTTGCTTATAACAGTAAATATTTTATTACAATAGCCTCAATTCAGCAGAGAGTCTAAGAATGACCCATTACTTCTAATTAAACATATTAAAGCTGTCTCAAAGGTTTTAGGCAGCATTTAATACTATAGAAATTTAAATGCTTTCTAAAGAAAGAAATAAAGATTTCCCCAAATATTAATAGCCATAATCCAGTGTTTTAAAATATATTAGCGAATTTTAATGTATTTTTTTTTACGTGTAGTTAGAAGCTGGCTTTAAAAGTCAGTTAGCTTTGTATGCTCTATGATTCCATGTATACGTAATACCTGAAAAAGTCTGCTTTACAGACATAAAACAGTGATCACTGCTTGTCCAGAGCTCAGAGTGGGAGGAGAGATTGTCTCTTTTGGGTCATGGTAGAATTTGGAGGGTAAGGGAATTGTTCTAGACCTTGATTATAACAATGGTTACATGACTGCATTCCTTCTTTAGAAGTCATTTAACTCTTTGCCAAAAAGGGTAATTATTTTGTCTGTAAATTATACCTTAATATATTAAGCAAAATTTTGTATGCAATTTTAAATACATCTCCTGATTTCATGAGTAGCTTAATATAGGAGTTTCAGAGCTCAAGAAATGCCCCCAACTGGTCATTTTGCCCCCTTGAGGACACTGAATAGTTTGATGACATGACTTGGAAGTAGCATCTAAACTTTTGCCAGTAAACAAGATAATTTGTCAGAGCAAGAACCACTTGGCATTTCTGCTATTAGTACTACTAGTCGCCACAATCTTGTTTTGTAAAGATGTGTCTGGGGACTCTGTTACTATCCAGCAAATCTGTTAGATGGTATTTCCCTTGGCTGGAGCTTTTAGATGAAGATGAAGAATGTGTTTGCCAAATCGTTTCTGTCTCCATTCCTTCCCTATTTCCTCACATTTCTTGGCTCCTCTGTCTCTTATCACACTGGAGTCAATTTTTCTTCATACTATTCAAAAATGCTGTTCTCTCTCTGCCTGCCATTGCTCCTTTCACAAAAATCTAGACTGGATTATCTTCCTCGTCATCCTTGGTGTCCCCATCTCAATAGCTGTCCCCTCACACTGATCAGATAGGTAATGAAGTTCAGAGAATTTCAGTTCATCTACCCCTGGGCACATAAGCCAAGATCTCAAGGAACCTGTACTCCTGTACCCTTCAGTTCAGTCTCTCAGTTGTGTCCGACTCTTTGTTATGCCATGGACTGCAACACGCCAGGCTTCCTTGTTCATCACCAACCCCCAGAGCTTGCTCAAGCTCATGTCCATCAAGTCGGTGATGCCATCCAACCATCTTGTCCTCTGTCCTCTGTCGTCCCCTTCTCCTCCTGCCCTCAATCTTTCCCAGCATGAGGGTCTTTTCCAATGAGTCAGCTCTTCGTATCAAATAGCCAAAGGACTGTACCCTTAACTCCAGATTAATCTCTTACTGGTAAATTTACAGTAACAGAGGAGAATTTTATTTATTTAACACATGTGATGTTGCCAACTTTCAGGACCTGGATATAAATTGTTTCGAGATTGCTGTCTCTGCTTCATGTCTGCAGGGAAGGCACTAGGCTGTCCACTAATTTCTCTTATCTTTTTAACATTAGGGACTATGCATTGGGCTGGGAATATAAAGATAAACCCTCAGGGAGTCCACACACATTCTGTTAGAGTGTGGAGAATTTACCCATAAATTAATTTGGGAGAGACTGTATGATTAAGGTGACCATATATAGTTTATTCTACAGTATGGGGCATTCTGGTGAGTAAGGGGGCCCTTACTCACATAGAAACTGAGACTTGCCCAAGGAAATGGGGCATTTCCACCCTGTCTATCATGGAGATGTTTGTAAGACAGTAAGAAGCACAGAGAAGAGTTGTCTCAGCCTCTATCTCGGGGGAGTGGGCAAGCAACTCCATTCATAGAGGTATCTCAAAGGAAGTGATGATGAAGCTCCATTGTGAAGGATATATGAAACCAAGCAAAGCAAAAATAGTAGGGAAAACACCATCTGAACAAAATCATTGCATGGACAGGAAGTAAAACTGCTTATATATTCCAATTATGTCCAAAGTAAAGTTCTCATATAACTAGGAAAATGAGAAAGGCTAACCTGAGTTCCTTCCCAGATAGAGAACCATCTTTCTCCTTGAGAGGATGTGAACCCTGGAGGAAGATAATTTTTCCTAAAGGGGAGGTTGATACCCCTGGGTAAATACACAAGAATCTCAGAAAACAGAGAACATTCCTCTCCTGTAGCTGGGTTCCCCAACTCATACCTCCGTTTCTCGTATGCGTCCAGCTGGGAAAAGAAGAGGAAAAGGGTGCATTTGCCACATAATCAACACACCGTAAGAGCATAAACTACTATTTAAGAGAAGAGAGGAGTCGGTGCGGCCCAAGACTGGGTTTTGAATGGGACTCATAGGAAGGGATCATAATCTCTTCTCTCCTCCTTCCCATTCTCCAGCCACAAACAAGACCTACAAGATCTTCTCCTCTTAACTGCAGTCAGCTTAATTTTCTGCCTATTTGTATCATTATTTACATGCATACTAATTGTGTGCATATTACTCATTGTGTCAGATAAAGTTGAGTGTATATTTTATTTGCTTCTTGATTTAATTTTAGTAAGTGGAAAGAGCAGAGCATTGAAGTCAAAAAGATATTGGTCAAATTGTGACGCTGCCATTTACCACACAGGTATGATGTTAGTCCAGTTACTTAACCCCTGAGCCTTGGTTTCCTTATTTTGTGCATTAAGGCCAGAAATTCTTACCGTGCAGAGTCAGTCAGTATATTAGGTGGCATTTGCTTGGTGGCATAGCCAACTCTTAGCAAAAGGTTGGCTAAAAAGACTCATCTTGGTTGACAGGTAGAGAAAGGACAAGTTACTTCCAGCTCTGTCCTGCCCCATTTCTCTTACATTTTTTTTTTTTTTTTTTTTTTAGTTTTTTTAAATATAAATTTATTTATTTTAATTGGGGGCTAAATACTTTACAATATTTTATTGATTTTGCCATACATCAACATGAATCCACCACAGGTGTACACGTGCTCCCCATCCTGAACCCCCCTCCCACCTCCCTCCCCATACCATCCCTCTGGGTCATCCTGGTGCCCTAGCCCCAAGCATCCTGTATAATGCATTGAACCTGGATTGGTGATTCGTTTCATATATGATATTATACATGTTTCAATGCCATTCTCCCAAATCATCCCACCCTCTCCCTCTCCCACAGAGTCCAAAAGACTGTTCTATACATCTGTGTCTCTTGCTGTCTCGCATACAGGGTTATCATTACCATCTTTCTAAATTCCATATATACACGTTAGTATACTGTATTGGTGTTTTTCTTTCTGGCTTGCTTCACTCTGTATAATAGGCTCCAGTTTCATCCACCTCCTTAGAACTGATTCAAATGTATTCTTTTTAGTGGCTGAGTAATACTCCATTGTGTATATGTACCACAGCTTTCTTATCCATTCATCTGCTGATGGACGTCTAGGTTGTTTCCACGTCCTGGCTATTATAAACAGTTCTGTGATGAACATTGGGGTACATGTGTCTCTTTCAATTCTGGTTTCCTCAGTGTGTATGCCCAGTAGTGGAATTGCTGGGTCATAAGGCAGTTCTATTTCCAGTTTTTTAAGGAATCTCCACACTGTTCTCCATAGTGGCTGTACTAGTTTGCATTCCCAACAACAGTGTAAGAGGGTTCCCTTTTCTCCACACCCTCTCCAGCATTTATTGCTTGTAGACTTTTGGATAGCAGCCATTCTGACTGGCGTGAAATGGTGGTTTTGATTTGCATTTCTCTGATAATGAGTAATGTTGAACATCTTTTCATGTGTTTGTTAGCCATCTGTATGTCTTCTTTGGAGAAATGTCTGTTTAGTTTTTTGGCTCATTTTTTGATTGGGTTGTTTATTTTTCTGGAATTGAGCTGCAGGAGTTGCTTGTATATTTTTGAGATTAATTCTTTGTCAGTTGCTTCATTTGCTATTGTGTTCTCCCATTCTGAAGGCTGTCTTTTCACCTTGCTTAGAGTTTCCTTTGTTATGCAGAAGCTTTTAAGTTTAATTAGGTCCCATTTGTTTATTTTTACTTTTATTCCCAATATTCTGGGAGGTGGGTCATAGAGGATCCTGCTGTGATTTATGTCGGAGAGTGTTTTGCCTATGTTCTCCTCTAGGAGTTTTACAGTTTCTGGTCTTACATTTAGATCTTTAATCCATTTTGAGTTTATTTTTGTGTATGGTGTTAGAAAGTATTCTAGTTTCATTCTTTTACAAGTGGTTGACCAGTTTTCCCGGCACCACTTGTTAAAGAAATTGTCTTTTCTCCATTGTATATTCTTGCCTCCTTTGTCAAAGATAAGATGTCCTTAGGTGCGTGGATTTATCTCTGGGCTTTCTATTTTGTTCCATTGATCTATATTTCTGTCTTTGTGCCAGTACCATACTGTCTTGATGACTGTGGCTTTGTAGTAGAGCCTGAAGTCAGGCAGGTTGATTCCTCCAGTTCCATTCTTCTTTCTCAAGATTGCCTTGGCTATTCGAGGTTTTTTGTATTTCCATACATACTGTGAAATTATTTGTTCTAGCTCTGTGAAAAATACCATTGGTAGCTTGATAGGGGGAAATATACCATGTTCATGGATTGAAAGAATCAATATAGAGAAAATGAGTATACTACCCAAAGCAATCTCTTACATTCTTTTTCTGTCTCAGTAGACTCTAGTTGCAATAATAAAAATAATAAAATGAAATATATGAAGCATCCACTATGGAGGTGGCTTCTACACAGGCTCTCAAAAAAATGTATCTGCTACTGTTGATGCAGTTTTTTCAAATTTATTTGATTGAAGTATGTTTGATTTACAATTTTGTGTTAATTTCAGCTGTACAGCACAATGATTCAGTTACTATTGTTCTTTAGTTTCTAAGTCAAGTTCAACTCTTTTGCAATTCCATAGACTGATTCCTGCCAGGCTCCTCTGTCAATGGGATTTTCCAAATGAGGATACTAGAGTAGGTTGCCATTTATACCCCTGGAGACCCTCCTGATCCAGGGATCAAACCTATATCTCCAGAATTGCAGGAGGATTTCTTAGCACTGAGCCATTAGGGAAGACTGACTCAGTTACACACGTACCACACGTGTGTGTGTGTGTGTGTGTGTGTGTGTGTATGTATATACATATGTATGTTCTTTATATATATTCTTTTTCATATTCTTTTCCATTTTGGCTTATCACAAGGTATTGAATATAGTTCCCTGGGCTACACAGTAGGACCTTGTTTATGTACCCTATATATAACAGTTTGCATCTGCTACATTTTTAATACTATTTTTTCCATCATGTTACTCATATACATTAAGAGTAATAAGACTGGGTTAAAAAGAAAGATGAGCAAAGACCTTTCATAAAACAAAACAAAACAGATCTTTCTTTTTAACAGCAACTGGTTTTGAGTTTTATGTTATTTAACCTTAAGTGAATAAATTCCACCCACATATTATTAAAGAATTGGCAGCTTTTGAATGCTTTCCTAAAATTATATCAACTAAATTTTGCCAGTGACTATGTGGTTCTTAAATCCATATTTTAAATTTGATTTTTATGGATATAAAAGTTAGGGCCCCTTAAAAAATATTTTGTCAGTTTATGATTTTGGTAGGGGAAAGCTGGTTAATGAAATCGAATGTGCTGGGCATTGGAATTCACTTCCAGCCAGTTCTGTGTTAGAACTGGGTACATTAATTCATAATGATGCTCAGCATAGATGTTTTATTTACTGGGTGCCTCTCCCCATACCACATCCATATGGTCATATAGATTTTCTCACTCAAGCCCCAGAATCCCATGTGCATTTGCCTACAGCCTAATCGTGTTCTATATCCCTGCTTTCAATGAAAATTTAAAGAAAAACTATTTTGTCATGGAATCCTGTCATATCATTATGTACTAACTTTGCACATTTTCTGATAATAATGTTTAAGATAGAAAAAAAGAGGAATTTTATATCAGAATAAAAATATTGACTCCTTTAACATTATCAAGAGTATATACCATTGCCTTTTTTATAATTCTTTTTTTTTAAAGGAGGACAAAGCAGAACTCTTATTGCAATCTGCATATATATTCCTACATTTATGACTCTGTATTTCCTTGGCTGGAATGTCTTTTCCTCCCAGCCCAGCAAACCCCTACTTATCAAGCAAGGCCCATCTTATTATTACTCACTATGGGAACCCTTTCCCAAGCCCAGTAGGTGAAATTCATAGCTCTTTCTTCTGCTTTACCCTTGAGACTTCTTTAGGCCCAACTGTGTCATTTAACACAGTGTATTATGGCTCTTTGTGTAAGAGGCAGTCTCACCTGGGTTCTCATCTTCTCTATCTTTGTAGCCTAGATCACCGTTCCATACATGTTTATTCATTTTAGCATTCATTTACTTATCAAATATTTATTCTGTTCCTGCTTTATTGACTATGCCAAAGCCATTAACTGTGTGGATCACAATGAACTGTGGAAAATTCTGAAAGAGATGGAAATACCAGAACACCTGACCTGCCTCTTGAGAAACCTGTATGCAGGTCAGGAAGCAACAGTTAGAACTGGACATGGAACAACAGACTGGTTCCAAATAGGGAAAAGAGTATGTTAAGGCTGTATATTGTCACCCTGCTTATTTAACTTATATGCAGAGTACATCATGAGAAATGTTGGACTGCATGAAGCACAAGCTGCAATCAAGATTGCCAGGGGAAATATCAATAACCTCAGATATGCAGATGATACCACCCTTATGGCAGAAAGTAAAGAGGAACTAAAAAGCCTCTTGATGAAAGTTAAAGAGGAGAGTGAAAAAGTTGGCTTAAAACTCAACATTCAGAAAATGAAGATCTTGGCATCTGGTCCCATCACTTCATGGCAAATAAATGTGGAAACAGTGGACACAGTGGCTGATTTTATTTGTCTGGGCTCCAAAATCACTGCAGATGGTGACTGCAGTCATGAAATTAAAAGATGTTTGCTCCTTGGAAGGGAAGTTATGACCAACCTAGACAGCATATTCAAATGTCAACCTAGACATTACTTTGCCAACAAAGGTCTGTCTAGTCAAGGCTATAGTTTTTCCAGTGGTCATGAATGAATGTGAGAGTTGGACTATAAAGAAAGCTGAGCACTAAAGAACTGATGCTTTTGAACTGTGGTGTTGGAGAAGACTCTTGAGAGTCCCTAGGACTGCAAGGAGATCCAACCAGTCCATTCTAAAGGAGATCAGTCCTGGGTATTCATTGGAAGGACTGATGTTGAAGCTGAAACTCCAACACTATGGCCACCTGATGAGAAGAGCTGACTCATTGGAAACGACCCTGATGCTGGGAAAGATTGAGTGCAGAAGGAGAAAGGGACAACAGAGGATGAGGTTGTTGGATGGCATCACTGACTCGATGGACATGGGTTTGGGTGGACTCCGGGAGTTGGTGATGGATAGCAAGGCCTGGCGTGCTGTGGTTCATGGTGTCACAAAGAGTCAGACACGACTGAATGACTGAACTGAACTGTTTGCTTTAACTATTGCTGCATAACAAATCACCTTCAAACTTAACAGTATAAAACAGCAATCATTTTATTATCTCTTGTGGTTTCCATGGGTCAGGAATTGGGGAAAGGCTTGGCTGGGCAGTGTTTGTTCAGAGCATCTCACATGGTTGTAGTCAGGCTTATGTTGGGGCTCCAGTAGCTGGGGGCTGGCTGTGCACTGCTCTCTCTCTGGCCAGCCCATGGCTTTTCTATGGGCTAGTTTGGGTTCCACATGGGCTAGTTTGGGTTCCCTCAAAACATAGCAGCCTCAGGGGAAGCTGAAATATTTTAGGCCAATAAGAGCTTCAAGAGTGAATATTTAAGCAAGCAAAGTGGAAGTTTGATCACCTAGGCTTCGAAGACACAAAACTTTATTTTCCTTGCATTCCATTGGTTACCAGTGAATTCCCAACCTAACCATATTCAAAAAGAATATGGACTTTCCGTCTTCATGGGAGAATGGCGAGATTCTAGGAGAGCATTTAGGATGGGAAGTCCTTCTGTGGCCACTTTTGAGAAACGCAGTCTAACACACCCACCACATGCCTTGCATTGTGCTGGAATGTGAGGAAACCGCAGTGAACCAGACAGATATGGTCCCTTCCTCATGGAACTTGGAGAAGGAGAGACCACATTTAATAGGGTAAACATGAAATTATATTAGCCACCAAGGGGAAAAGTTATTTAATTATATAGGATATTTCAAGAAGGCCTCTTTAAGGAAGTAACTATTGGACAAGAACTAAATAGTAAGAAGCACTGGGTCATGCCAAGATGTGCCGTTCATGAAGAGGCACTGACAAAAACAAAGGCCAGGAGATGGGAGTGAAATTGAGTTGAGACTCAAGAGCAAAGCCAGTGTAACTGAAGTATCATGCATAGAGAGGAAGAATAATTAAATATGGGGTCCCAGAGATGGGCCGACTCGTTGGAAAAGCCCTCGATGCTGGGAAGGATTGAAGGCAAAAGGAGAAGGGAGCGACAGAGGATGAGATGGTTAGGTAGCATCACCAATTCAATGGATATGAATTTGAGCAAACTCCTGGAGATAGTGGGGGACCAAGGAGCCTGGCGTGCTGCAGTCCACGGGGTCACAAAGAGTTGGACATGACTTACCAACTGAACAATAGCACCAGAGATGGGCGGAATCCAGAATGGGATCCTTGAAGACCATAATAAAACTGTTAGGTTTTATTTTAAATAGAATAATAAGTCATTGGAGACTTTAACACAGAGGTGTGCCATGCTCCGGTTAAGACCATGCTGGCTATAGTGTGGAGAGTGGGTTGAGGAGAGAAAGAGGGAAAGCATGATGACTCTAGTTAGGAGGCAACTTGGAGTTGTCCAGGCAGTATTTACTAGAGGCTTGATTTCGAATAAAGTGTAGGAATTGGAGAAAAAGTTACTGTGTGTATTGTGATCGAGCTGGATAAATTTGTACCTCTAGATACAAAATTTCTTACCAGACCATCAGATTTTATTGGTAGTTTTGCATGAACTAAATGTACCCCCTTCAGCCGTTAGATTGTAAGTCTCTAAAGAGTGGGAGCCAATCCTTACTCCTCTGTGAGTTTTTCAGAAAACTGTGTTGGAAGTGCTCAACATGTATTTGTTGAAATGAATTTTATTCTTTTTTTGGATAGTTTCCCATATCTTTAAAGTACCTATAAGTTTTTTATTTAATTTATTGCAACAATTTCTTAGAAATGGATAAAATTGATTTTTTTATAGATTTACACTTGAAGCTTCCTATTAAAATATGAAAAGTGCTGTATTTTAGTTTATTCTTCCCCCCTCTTGAAGCCCATAATAGAAAGGGGTGGAATGGATAGGATGGTTGAATGAATGATTAGGTGAGCTGGCATTGCACTTCTATCAAAAAAGGAATAAGCATGTGGACTGGCACTGATGGTTGCTGCCTCCTGCATTCTTATGCTGGAAAGGAGTTATTCATAATTTATAATCTGTTATATAAATTCTTTATAATCTGTTATATAAGTTCTAATCAGTTGTTACATTTCTTACTGCCTAACAAATTTTTAAAAATTTTAAAAAATCATTTTGTACTTTCACCTGTTTCTCATTTACTGATATTACTTGCAATGTTTTATCTTAATGTAGACTACATTAATATCTTAATGTCGGCTTAATTGCTGAAGCAGTTTTTGTTGGGGCATGAGAGTGTTTGACCCTTTGTGAGTCTTGTAATTCTGAGAAAAAAATCTGTAATTGAAGTTGAATGTATATAATCTGTCTTATTTTGAAGAAATCATTTTCTTACCTTTTACATTCAAATGCTAAAGAAGGAAGCCCTTTTAACTTGAAGATTGTACTAGCTACTTACTTTTCTACAGTATTTCTTAGTTTACATAATTGGGAAAATTGTTTTTAAAGCTTGATATAAAGTATGTTTTTCTAGTTTAGATTCTTGAAACACCTTTTACCTCACTAAATTTATTATTTGCTCATGACTCTACTGATTTAATAACTTTATATTTTCTAGTTAATTTCATTTCCTGACATCATGCCTCATGAGTTTGAAGATAGTTTATGAAAGTACTCACAAAGTGAACATTGAGGAGAAAAATCATGCCAGAGTTCCAGTTTCCTAGAACACAGGTTTCATCGAGACAGAATAAATTCTTCCCAGTAAATACTTTTTGCTTATCACAGAGCATGGTCTATAGTCCACATTCATTAAATACTTACAGAATGAATGTCTGAGGTTGGTGTACAAAACATGCCAACAGACTAATTCACTTAGTTGAGATCCACAGTGTTGACTCAGAGCTTTTAACAAATGAGCAAAGACTAATACTGCTAATAACAGAATCCATGCTGTCTGTAAGATTGAATGAAGCCATTTGATGAGGAGATATGCAGCTCTTCGTAGGCAAAAATATGCAAATGGATATGTTCAAATTCAGTGGATTGTGATGGAGATAACATTGAGTAATGTATAAATTAATGTCCTTATGATGAAATATGACTTTCAAACTTTGTTTTTTTTCTTTCCCATGATCCAAGGGTAACCTTGAGTTTTAAGGCTTAATACTCTTGAGGAATAGATAGCCATTATTTTTAGCTAATTTTCCATGAAGCTTATTTCTCACATGTATGTTTTAATACGCTTGAAAATAGAAATTATTCCAAGGTGATGTTCAGTGTCAGGAATCTTAGAGAAAGAGAAGGTGATGCTGTGAAAATGCAGAGTCAAATGCTGAGTCAATTGGACTAATGTTAAAGTATATATCATCTAATTAAGGGTTGGTGGATTACCAGATACTGTGTCAAAATAGATGATGACGATTAAACCTCTGTGTGAAGGACGGAAAAGCAAGTTCAGGTTATTGGGGCTGAGATTTTTCTCAGAAAACTTTGCGACCCACTCCAGTGTGTGGGTGAATGTGGGATCTAAGATTCTCCCTTCTGTGTAATATCAGTACTCTCTTTTGTGCAAAATAATTTATAAGTAGACAGTAATCAAATGTACAGTCATTATAAAAAGAAAAGCTCAATAAAGCACAGCTTAAAAGACTCACACTGAAACGTCTAAAACACAGAGATTCTAAACACACCCATGTCATCAGATGAGTTGAATTTCTACCAAGAGTTGCTAACCTGGTGTCCACAGAAATATAAATGATGCATCCTAAATTGTATCAGATCTGTTATTATTATAGTTGTTTATGTGTGTGTGTTTTCTGCAGATGGAGTCCTCAGATTTTTCAAATATTCAAAGAACTTAGTGTCCCAGATAAACACTGCACAAAGTTGTAAATGAGCCACTTAAACTTTGATGGACATCTCTAAAAGAGGATGACTTTAGAACTGGAATAGTAGGGTCACTCACTTTGTACAAAAACCTCATTCTCTCTATGTAGAAAACTGTCTCTGAACCCTTCACATTGGTTAAGACAAAATTTTACTGAACAGGTACTACGTGCATGGCACTGACTTCTAGTAACTTATATGTTTTAGGGATTTGGGCACTCTAGCTGAGAAGCAATTCAAAGATATTGAACAAATTGTTAAGTAAGCTGTAAGAACTGACTTAGGAATGGACAGGAATTGAATGGCTCCAGGAATCCTGCAGTGCAACATCTTGTCATGGCAAGTGCTAAAATGAGTGAACTAATCATTATTTTCATCCTTATGTTACAAATCAAAGTCTGAAGTGGGTGAGTCCGAAGGACAGAGCCTACATTACTGTTTTTGAAAGTGTAGCCCCAAATTAGTAGCACCAGAACCATCTGGGAAATTAGAAATGTAACTCCTTGGCCCCTAATCTGGTGGTTGACTCAGGAGCGGGTATTTGAAAGACCAAGTCCTCCAGGTGAATGGTGCAAAATCAGGTTTGATATGGGCACAATAAAACACAGAAATGGTATGGACCTAATAGAAGCAGAAGATATTAAAAAGAAGTGGCAAGAACACACAGAAGAAATAGGCAAAAAATGATCTTAATAAACCCAGATAACCACAGTGGTCTGGTCACTCACCTAGAGCCAGACATCCTGGAATGGGAAGTCAAGTGGGCCTTAGGAAGCATCACTACAAACAAAGCTGACAGAGGTGGTGGAATTCCAGCTGAGCTAAATCAAATCCTGAAAGATGATACTGTGAAAGTCCTACACTCAGTATGCTAGCAAATTTGGAAAACTCAGCCATGGACACAGGACTGGAAAAGGTCAGTTTTCATTCCAATCCCAAAGAAAGGCAATGCCAAAGAATGTTCAAACTACCACACAATTGCACTCATCTCACATGCTAGCAAAGTAATGCTTAAAATTCTCTAAGCTAGGCTTCAATAGTATACAAACCAAGAACTTCCAGATTCAAGCTAGATTTAGCAAAAGCAGAAGAACCAGAGATCAAATTTCCAAAATCTGTCAGATCATATAAAAAGTGAGACAATTCCAGAAAAACATCTACTTCTGCTTAATTGACTATGCTAAAACCTTTTACTGTGTGGATCACAGCAAACTGTGGAAAATTCTTAAGGAGATAGGAATACCAGAAACGTCTGCCTCATGAGAAACCTGTATGCAGGTCACGAAGTGACAGTTAGAACCGAACATGGAACAATGGACTGCTTCCAAATTGGGAATGAGTACATCAAGACTCTTGCTTATTTAACTTACATGCAGAGTACATCATGCAAAATGCCAGGCTTGATGATGCACCTACTGGAGTCAAGATTGTCAGAAGAAATATCGGTAACCTCAGATATGCAGATGACACCATCCTTTTGGCAGCAAACAAAGAGGAACTTTTCATCAAACAAAGACCTCTTGATGAAAGTGAAAGAAGAGAGTGACAAATGAAGATCATGGCATCCAGTCCCATCACTTCATGGGAAATAGATAGGGAAACATGGAAACTGTCACAGGCTTTATTTTCTTGGGCTCCAAAATTGCTGCAGATGGTGACTGCAGTCANAGTAATGTCTCTGCTTTTGAATGTGCTATCTAGGTTTGTAATAACTTTCCTTCCAAAGAGTGTCTTTAAATTTCATGGCAGCAGTCACCATCTGCAGTAATTTTGGAGCCCCCCAAAATAAAGTCTGACACTGTTTCCACTGTTTCCCCATCTATTTCCCATGAAGTGATGGGACCAGATGCCATGATCTTCGTTTTCTGAATGTTGAGCTTTAAGCCAACTTTTTCACTCTCCTCTTTCACTTTCATCAAGAAGCTTTTTAGTTCCTCTTCACTTTCTGCCATAAAGGTGGTTTCATCTGCATATCTGAAGTTATTGATATTTCTGCTGGCAATCTTGATTCCAGCTTGTCCTTCTTCCAGCCCAGCATTTCTCATGATGTACTCTGCCTATAGGTTAAATAAGCAGGGTGACAATATACAGCCTTGACATACTCCTTTTCCTATTTGGAAGCAGTCTGTTGTTCCATGTCCAGTTCTAACTGTTGCTTCCTGACTTGCATACAGGTTTCTCAAGAGACAGGTCAGGTGGTCTGGTATTCCCATCCCTTTCAGAGTTTTCCACAGTTTATTGTGATCCACACAGTCAAAGGCTTTGGCATAGTCAATAAAGCAGAAATAGATATTTTTCTGGAACTCTCTTGCTTTTTTGATGATTCAGTGGATGTTGGCATCCAGCTAGTTCCTCTGCCTTTTCTGAAACCACTTGAACATCTGGAAGTTCATGCTTCATGTATTGCTGTAGCCTGGCTTGAAGAATTTTAAGCATTACTTTACTAGCATGTGAGATGAGTGCAATTGTGCGGTAGTTTGAGTATTCTTTGGCATTATCTTTCTTTGGGATTGCAATGAAAACTGACCTTTTCTAGTCCTGTGTCCACTGCTGAGTTTTCCAAATTTGCTGGCATATTGAGTGTAGCATTTTCTCAGCATCATCTTTCAGGATTTGAAATAGCTCAACTGTAATTCCATCACCTCCACTAGCTTTGTTCGTAGTGATGCTTCCTAAGGCCCACTTGACTACACATTCCAGGATGTCTGGCTCTAGTTGAGTGATCGTGATTATCTTGGTCATGAAGATCTTTTTTTACAGTTCTCCTGTGTATTCTTGCCATCTCTTTTTAATATCTTCTGCTTCTGTTAGGTCTGCCATTTCTGTTAATTCTGGGGTGAGGTGTCAGGAAACCACAGCCGCTCACTTAAGCAGTTTTGAACTACCTTCTCCTGTAATACAGCTGACATATTGATTTGCATTGATTTGATTCATGAATCTCTGTTTCAGGCAGAAAAAAATAATGTCAAGTATGAGACCCCTTTGACTCTTATTAAATATTCTTTATGAGGTTTTCTTTGAATACATGAGCCATCAGAGAATTGTTGATTTGTCATGTTAGTTTGTTTGTTTTACTAACTCATTCATCTGAATATTTGTAATTTTTGCAGATTTATTGTATGAGAATTTTAATGTTTCTAATGGGTTGTTGCCGAGGCTTCATGAATTACTTAAATCGTTTTATATAATCATTCGAACTGGAAATCTCTTTTTTTAGGGGCCTTTTGTTCTATAGATGTGAGTCCATTTTAGGAGAAAAACTGTTGTCTCTGTCATAACAATAAATTTAGCTCCAGATATATTTGTTATGATGGATACACATTTGGAAAAGTTTTATAAATGTAATTAAAATGTTCTTTTATTGTTGGTTCTCTTCTTATGACTATGGGTAAATATTAATTTGAGAAATGCATGTTTATTTTGGCTACAGAGTCGGGTCACACTGTATTATTTCTTTAGGACTTCAGGTGCCTGTTCCGTGTAATATGTGTATCCAACAAAGTAACAGAGTTGCATATTATTAGCCTGATACTTACTCAAATATAGGATAATTAACTGCTGACTCTTCTCTACTCTGTCTCTCTTTTCCTTGGAGATTTTCTCATCAATAAATCACTAAAGTAACACTGTTGAATTCATAAGATGAAAGCTCCAAATGGTATAGCTAAAAGGATGAAAATGCTAATATTATTTTCCTAAATACTATTTGTAGGTTATCTTTGAACTCAATGGAGAGACGTTATTTACCAAGCATACAGGAGTGAGATTGGTTGTAAATGAAAACATATGCTATATGCTCTTTGTCTCTGACATTTATTTTCTCATGCATTTTCATCAATTTATATTTGCTTTTCTTAAATGTCATTATTTATCCTGTAGTTATGCATCATGAGTACTTTTTTCTTGTTGCTAATTGTAAGCATCCGTCTCTTACAATATGTAGTCAGAAAGTAAAGTTCAAAATAGCCTTGTTATTTTCTATAGAGTGGTTTAATCATTACAGTCTCATGTGATCTCATCTCCACTGAGATGAGCTTCCTGAGAAAATATAGAGTTGCCGTGTGTTTGTTAAAATTCAAGTTGAATAATTTACCATAATATTCAGAACCTAGGCAGGGGTAAAACAATGTTTTCCTGCCTTGCATGCATAATACTCCATACTTTTTCCATTCTGATACATAGTGTGTTTTTATGCTAAAATGTCATCATATAGTACAGGTCAGTGTTGCACAGACAGCAGTCTACTTTCTGAGCAGTTTCTTAATAGCCATAAATTTAATGCTATCACTGAATTACAGAACAGACCATTAGAGAAGCACAGAGCAATTAAGTTTCCTTATTCTAAACTAACCATCGACTGCATGAAGTTAAGTGAAATACTTAACCTCTTTTACTACCAAAGGAAAAACCAGTAAAAGGTTTCATATAAAGGTATATTATAAAACTGATCGAGGAGATAAAATGCCACAGTGATTAAAATGACACATTTCTCAAATCAGACCAGAGTACCACATTTCTGAATTTCAGTCTCATAAATCTTCATTAAACTTTTTGTGCCAAGACTAGAGTCACCCATGGTTATCTACATTTTCAGCTCTACCCATTTGCAGAAAATCGTGTTCCCAGAAAGCACAGAAAGCAATTTCATTTATAGTGAAGTGGTATAAAATTTTCACTTCGAATCTCTGTAGGGAAGCATGGGTTATTGAAGGTTTTCTGTTGAGAAACAATTACTCTATCCATTTACTGAATATTGTTTATTTTTTTTGTTGTGTGAAATACCCTGTGGGCCTCTTAGAATTGACTGGAAGAACCAATTGAGGAAGAAAATATCCAATTAGCTCAAAATTTTACAATGTACAGAGTTTGCATTCTTTGAGAGTCAATATGTTTGTTTTGGAGTTTTTGTGTGATTCCCGAGGTACCAGCCTTGCCTTTTAAACTGTTACTTATCTTAACATAGCTGTGAGTCTAGGCCTGCTTGTTTAGAGTTATTAAACCTCATGCACTAAAGGATTTCTAGTTCTTCCAACAGTAAATAGTTCTATATTTGTGGTCAAAGGTTAACAGTTACACTAGTTTATAGCTTGAGAAGATATCTGAAATTGCCTATCTCTGCTCTGTGGTACCCAAATGGAGAAGCTCTATGCTTAAGTTGAATATTTGTTCACGCAACAGTAGACATCTTTACTTTGTTTTATCACTTACTAATCTCAAAAGTGGTTGATTGCCCACCTCCTGGAGCTTCCAGTTCTATTTTCACCCTCCAACTCAGAACAGATAAGGTTGCCTCAGCCTTTCAATGTCTTCAAGACCTTCTGATACCATATTTCTGACATCAACTTGATTTTTTTTTGCTTGCCTGCTTGTTTTCTTTTGTTTTAAATATGAAAATTTCCAGCAAATCTCCACTTTCTTTTTAAAGCAGTGGGAGGGAAAATTTACTGAGTGAAGCTGTGGCTCAAGGACTATGTTCTTTGGAGATCTTGGTCAAAAGTTTAACAAGTACATTAGCAACCAGAATCAGTCAGGAACATTGCCCTTGTTTATTCATTTATTCTCATTCCTTCATCCTCTGAGACATTTCTCAGTTTTCTCTCTATCCCCACCCCCTGCTCCATTTCTCTTCCCCTTATTTTCAGTCCTTCCCCCTTTATTAGCATCTTGCTTAATAGTACAAGTGTATTTTCAGTCCTCTTATCTTAGGAGTTGTTGAATTCTCTTCACCCAGCCTTCTACTGCTTCATCTTTCCTTTTCCACATATATATTTATATACATATGTATGGTGAAGGTGAAGTCACTCACTCGTGTCCCACTCTTTGCAACCCCGTGGACTGTAACCTACTAGGGCTTCTCTGTCCATGGGATTCTTCAGGCAAGAATACTGGAATGGATTGCCATTTCCTTCTCCAGGGGATCTTCCCGACCCAGGGATCGAACCTGGGTCTCCGGCACTGGAGGCAGATGCTTTAACGTCTGAGCCACCAGGGACATAGTTGTATATATATACACACACACCCATTTAAGAGGGCATCAGAAGATGAGATGGTTGAATGGTATCAGCGATGCAATGAACATACTCCACGAGATGGTGAGGAACAGGGAGGCCTGGCATGCTGCAGTCCATGGGGTCACAAAGAGTCGGAGATGACTGGGCAACTGAGCAACAACAACATACATATACGTATATAGAGAAAAAGCGTGCATATGTGCATACATGCATAAATATATGTGTATATAAAAGTCTGCACACTTTCTGAACTTCAGTTCAGTTGCTCAGTCGTGTCTGACTCTTTGTAACCCCATGAATCGCAGCACACCAGGCCTCCCTGGCCATCACCAACTCCCAGAGTTCACTCAAAGTCATGTCCATCAAGTCGGTGATGCCATCCAGCCATCTCATCCTCTGACGTCCCCTTCTCCTCCTGCCCCCAATCCCTCCCAGCATCAGAGTCTTTTCCAATGAGGCAACTCTTCGCATGAGGTGGCCAAAGTATTGGAGTTTCAGCTTTAGCATCAGTCCTTCCAAAGAACACCCAGACTGATCTCCTTTAGAATGGACTGGTTGGATCTCCTTGCAGTCCAAGGGACTCTCAAGAGTCTTCTCCAACACCACAGTTCAAAATCATCGATTCTTCGTCGCTCATCTTTCTTCACAGTCCAACTCTCACATCCATACAGGACTACTGGACAAACCATAGCCTTGACTAGACGAACCTTTGTTGGCAAAGTAATGCCTCTACTTTTGAATATGCTGTCTAGGTTGGTCATAACTTTCCTTCCAAGGAGTAAGCGTCTTTTAATTTCATGGCTGCAATCACCATCTGCAGTGGTTTTGGAGCCCCCTCAATAAAAATGTCTGACACTGTTTCCACTGTTTCCCCATCTAATTCCCATGAAGTGATGGGACCAGATGCCATGATCTTCGTTTTCTGAATGTTGAGCTTTAAGCCAACTTTTTCACTCTCCTCTTTCACTTTCATCAAGAGGCTTTTTAGTTCCTCTTCACTTTCTGCCTTAAGGGTGGTGTCATCTGCATATCTGAGATTATTGATATTTCTGCTGGCAATCTTGATTCCAGCTTGTCCTTCTTACAGCCCAGCGTTTCTCATGATGTACTCTGCACATAAGTTAAATAAGCAGGGTGACAATATACAGCCTTGACATACTCCTTTTCCTATTTGGAACCAGTCTGTTGTTCCATGTCCAGTTCTAACTGTTGCTTCCTGACGTGCATATAGGTTTCTCAAGAGGCAGGTCAGGTGGTCTGCTATTCCCATCTCTTTCAGAATTTCCACAGTTTATTGTGATCCACACAGTCAAAGGCTTTGGCATAGCCAATAAAGCAGAAATAGATGTTTTTTCTGGAACTCTCTTGCTTTTTCCATGATCCAGCAGATGTTGGCAATTTGATCTCTGAACTTACCTCCTTGTAATTTGTAAAGTTCTCAGTGACTTGAAATCTGCCTTCACTAATCCCATGTCCTCTACACTGACTCTCTAAAGGCTCATAATCATTTATTCATTCATCAAGCTTTATATTTGAGCATCTCTCTGTACCAGAAATATTTCAAGGCTCTAGGAATTTAGTGATGAATAATTCTGATACTATCCACTCTCTGTGCTTCAAAAGACCTTATCATCTCTAAACTCACAACAGGAGGAAAATATTAGCCAGATAAGTACACAGGTATATAATTGGCCAGTTGCCCATCGCTATGACAAAGGCAGAGATGATGTATAATCAGTAGAGAAAGATGTAATCTGACCCATGATTTCAGGGAAGTGACCAAAATCTGATTGAGTACACATTTATCAAGCATAGGTTTTATAAAGGCCCTAAGACAGGAAACACAAAAGCAATTAAAAGAAGGCTTGGGTGATGAGAAAAGCAAAGCATAAAATTCATGAGGCCTTTTGTAGTTAGAGAGGCAGGGTCCTGATGGGAAGATACAGCTAAGGCTTAGGATGTCATGTTTTTCCTGCAGGTAGTAAGATGCCAGGAAGGAGGTCTAAGCCAGAACTGGGCAGGAAGGAATAAGGCAGGATTAGTGATCAGATATCTGTTTCTCTAAGCTTACTCCCCATGTTTTTCCAAAGAATCTTTGTATGTTAAGCTTTCATTCATGTGTACCTCCCTGCAGGCTTTTCTCTTTCAGTTATTATTGCACACTGTTTAAGAAATAGTGTGTTCTGTTCTGTGATAAGGTATAAAGAGATTTTTTATATCATCCCTTTGCAAAAAGTGATCAGATTACATTTCACACCCAGCAAAGAGGGCAGGGCCTCTGGAAGGAAATCAGACATAGCACCTTTTTTACAGGATCTTAGAATTTTTAACCCTTCACTGTAGTTCTTTAAATTGAGATAAAACAGTACTGTGTGTTCTCTGGTTAGCTGTCCAAGCCATTGCTTTTAAACCTTTGTATTTGAAATATACCTGGACATGTCAAAAAAAATCACATGAGCAGCTCACAGTCATGGGTATCTCTACCCAGGATCACGAACAGGTCCCTGTGTGCCAGCTCTGATTCCACTGCAAATTTCCCACCAAGAAAATATAACCAAGATGCAAGTGAAGGTGAATCATAAGCTATGAAAAATACATACCAATTATGTATATATATACACACATACACACATGTATATACATATACAGCATGAATCTATATCTTGTGTATTTTGATACATAAACTTGTCCTAATAGTCACATTTTGTGACACACACCTAAATATATTTCCACAAATAGGATAATATTTAGAGATTGAGTTGAGATCTTCCAGCACTGGTCTAAGGTCCTCAGCATCTTTCCTGTCTCCTGTACTCTGTCACCCAGAAATTGGAGCATTGTTTTTACCAGGATTTACACTTATCATGCCATGCTGATGCTGGAGTTGCAGATCTTTTAAGAAGCTTACCACTCATTTGGATACGACACTCAGGTAACAGAGATGTGAACCATAAATGATAAAAAGTATTCAAAGCATTAAATGCGTAATATAGATAGTAAAGATTTTAGGGCTTCAAAGAAAAGGAAAATAATTCTGAGTGGACGAGATGGGCAGTAAAGATTCATGAATCAGACTAATGACAGGGTAGCTCTTTCTCATTCTTCTTTCTCAGTTCAAATGGCACCTTTTCTAAGAGGCTTTTCGGAAGCACTCTCTCATGGAAACATTCCCTGTGGCCATTGCTTTTATTGTATCACCCCAGCTGAATCTTTCTGATTACTTCTCAAAAATCTGATCTTACCACATTTACCGGTTTCATCATTTACTGCATGTGCCACTCACTAGACTGTTCTTGCCACGAGGCAGGGATTTTCTCTCTTCTTCACTCTGTGATCTCAGAGACTCTGATAGTGTCTAGCACATGTAAGGTACTCAGTTCTATGTCCTTAGTTAATTAGTTAAATGCAAAAGCCTTAAGTACTTTAATCATACACTCAGAAATTCAAATGTGATATTCATTTACATTGTCCAAATTCTCTGCAGTATTTCATGGGTGACCATGTGCATGTTCTTTTGCAAAATTTGGATTTATACTGGGTTAGATATGACTTTCCCAAGTTCATCATTAAAGGCCAGGGAGTTTCTTATTTCTCATAAGCTATTTCACATTTAAGGAAAATACTGTCCTGTCTACTTTTTGTTTTCTCCAAATTGAGAAGGCTAAACCATGAGTAATCTTCACCGTATAGTTTTGGAAAACATACCACACTTATATGATAAAGGCATCCTTGACATCAGGTAAAATACTTGGTATTGCTTTTAAGTAAATTTGTGTAAAAATATTGAGAAATACTCAAACTCGTAGAATGTCTTTTTTTAGTCATCTGTGTGTATGTGTATGTTAATTTTGTTTTAATTTTCTTTATACCCAAGAAAGCTAAGGGGCTGCTTTATCGTGCTTTAAATATAGTAGCTAAGGGTGATACTTCTGTTAAAAAATTCTATTTACTTTGAGGAAAAAAGTGTCCTCTAGTCATTTATTTGTTTCATTTGTATTTCCTTTAGAACTTCTTTTCTAAATGATGGAGGACTCAAAATTGTCAACGTAACTAAAGCTGATGCTGGAATTTATACCTGTATAGCAGAAAACCAGTTTGGAAAAGCAAATGGCACAACACACTTGATTGTTACAGGTAGGTGCCTTTCTTAAAGAGTTCTTTACATGGGGATATGCTGTGTGCCTTCTTACTAAGATCAAAGGGAAAGAATGTTTCTCGTGATACGCAGTGCACTATAAAGGCTGGCCTTGTGTTTGGCTCAGATGGGAGAGAATCCTGCGATGCGGGAGACTCGGGTTTGATCCATGGGTCAGGGAGATTCCCTTGGAGAAAGGAATGGCTACCCACTCCAATATTCTTGCATGGAGAATTCCATGGACAGAGGAACCTGATGAGCTACAGTCCATGGGTATGCAAAGAGTTGGAGATGACTAAGTGACAGACAGTTTCACACTTTCACTATGTTTAATAAGTGACAGTCGGAGAACAGTTCTTAATATTTCCTTATGCATCACAGTGTGTACCGGGAATCCATGAGTTACTAGTTGGCATAATGGTCAATAGAACTGTAAGTAGCATGTGCTGCTCTGATACTTTTAATTTGTGCTATTTTATGTCAAATCTTTTGTACACTTTTTCCCTTTTCAATATCTTTAATATTTTCTGGAGATGTTTAACTCTCTGAAATAATCCTTTCTATCATTCAGAGTTACTTAGAGTTGTGATTATATTTTTGTTCATTTATTCATTGAAGAGAAACACTGAGTACCTACCATGCTTGGGTTATCCTTCCCAGCTCGTTCAGTGGTAAAGAATCTGCCTGCCAGTGCAGGAGACTCAAGAGATACCATTTTGATCCCTGTGTTGGGAAAGATCCCCTGGAAAAGGCAATGGCAACCCACTCCAGTATTCTTACCTAGAGAATTCCATGGACAGAGGACCCTGGCAGGCTACAGTCCATGGGGTTGCAAAGAGTCGGACACAACTGAACAGCTAACACAATGCAACAACATGCTTGGGTTATTCAGTAAACAGACTGACAAGATGCCGCCCACATGCACTGTACCTTCTTCCAGAGGTACAGAGAAAATAAGCAGTATATAAATATACTGCAAGGAATATAAAGCAAGGGAATACTTACACTGAAAACAAAATTCACACAAGCAAAAAATACCAGAGGAGTGTTTAAGAAACATAAGTGGAGCATGAAACCAGGTGATTGGAGGAGAGATGTGAGCCAAGATTTCATGGGGATGAAGGAATTCAGTTAATTTCTTAGGGACATTCCTGTAGAGGTTTTGTAACCCTTGGAGCAAAAAATAAAGACTGGTGCAGAGTTTTGAGCAGAGAAATGAAATGATGGAAAGTGTATATTTAAAGGTTTACTCTCACTGCTCAGTAGAGAACAGACTATGGAGAGTCAAGGGCCGAAGTGGGAGGAGTCCCAGGAGACATTGCAGTAATCCAGGCGGGAGTGATAATGACCACAGTGAGCGTGGCAGCAGCAGCTGATGAACTGGAGGCATTCAAATCTAAATATATTCTGAGTGTGGAGTCACTGGCATGGCTGACAAACTGGATATGAGTGCTCAGAGAAGCATTCCTGCAGGGTATGTGGTGAACAACAGGAAGAATACCAGCCTAGACAACCAAGATGAGAAAGGCTGAGGTGCTACAGGGTGGGGTAGGAGGAGCATCAGGAGATTCCTGTTGGAGAAAACATAGTAAATGACTCTTTTGGAGACTTTTGCTGTGCCATGGAGCAAGAAACGGGGAGTAGCAATGGAAAAGTCGAGTCCGAGAACGTTGAATTCATACAAGTTAAAGGACTGTGGTGACAGAAATGTGCATGTGGATATTTGCATTTAGGAAGAAACAGAAATTAACTAGCATTTTAACTAAGTATCCTACCTATTCTAAACATTTTTTTTGTAGTATCTCAAAAGTTTTAAGTCTATAAATCTTGTTCAGTTCAGTTCAGTTCAGTCGCTCAGTCGTGTCTGACTCTTTGCGACCCCATGAATCGCAGCACGCCAGGCCTCCCTGTCCATCACCATCTCCCAGAGTTCACTCAGACTCACGTCCATCGAGTCTGTGATGAGCCATCTCATCCTGGATCGTCCCCTTCTCCTCCTGCCCCTAATCTCTCCCAGCATCAGAGTCTTTTCCAATGAGTCAGCTCTTCGCATGAGGTGGCCAAAGTACTGGAGTTTCAGCTTCAGCATCATTCTTTCCAAAGAAATCCCAGGGCTGATCTCCTTCAGAATGGACTGGTTGGATNCTTCCTGACCTGCATACAGATTTCTCAAGAGGCAGGTTAGGTGGTCTGGTATTCCCATCTCTTTCAGAATTTCCACAGTTTCTTGTGATCCACACAGTCAAACGCTTTGGCATAGTCAATAAAGCAGAAATAGATGTTTTTCTGGAACTCTCTTGCTTTTTCCATGATCCAGCAGATAAATCTTGTTAGTAGTATATTTTCCAATCATTAAAAATGCAGTGATTTCTATTTCTACTCTTATATTTCATGAAGCAATAAAACTAAAATGAAATTGATTTTGTAATAGTTTTATAACTCTTGTTTACAGGTGACTTTAATTTTTAAACTTTTATTACTTATAGGTTTAGATATCCTAATTCTTTTAACAAGAATTTGTGTGTGCAGTGAAATATATTATGGGTCTTCATCAAAATGTCTGTTTTAATCTTGAAGACTTTTCGTTATATAGAGGTATATTTACACACACACACGCGTGCATATATATATATACAAACATACACACTATAAGTGAGATTAACAATCTGCCTGTGAAAATTGCTTTTATCAAAATAAAAATGCTGTAGCTTTGCTTAACACTTTATTATTTTCCCAATAGAACCAACGAGAATAACTTTGGCACCATCCAACATGGACGTCTCCGTGGGTGAGAGCGTCATTTTGCCCTGCCAGGTGCAACACGACCCCCTGTTAGATACCATGTTTACCTGGTATTTCAATGGGGCCCTCACGGATTTCAAGAAAGATGGATCTCACTTTGAGAAAGTTGGTGGGGTAAGTCGTGACAATTTCCTCATGCGTTTTTTACACGTCTCTGATGTTTTGTCCCTATAGAAACATCAGGGACATATATGTTGTGCCAGTAATGTTTGTTCTTTGAGACATCTAGGGTTTCAATTCTGTAGTGATCTATGATCTAACTTTATCATTGTAATTACCAGAAAGTGATCACATTTACTTCAATCTGTAAATTNAGAAAGTGATCACATTTACTTTAATCTGTAAATTATAATTTTATTTAAAATTAATGTTTGTTGTGTTTATGTTAAATATTACTTTAACATAAACATAAATTTGTGTTTGTGTTAAAAGTACTTTGTGATAGTTTTGTCATTAGTATTTCCTTCCAGAAGGGAAGGTGTTCTTATGCAAGTGTTTATTTTCAACATAAAATGTTACGAAATTGAATGAAGTTTACATTTATGAAGTGCTTCCAATGTATCAGGCCAGGTTCTTCATCCCAGTTAATTCTTGCAGTGGTGCTGGATGTTAGTGGCAAGAATCGTCATTTTGCAGGTGTTTAAACCAAGGATTTGTAAACTTATTAATCTGCCCAATGTCACTGAGCTGGTTAGTGGTGGAACTTAGATCCAAGTTTAAATATGTGAGTCCCCAAAACACAAATATTTTCTTCTGGTCCATTTTGTCACCTCATGTGTGATGGTTCTACTTGAGGAAGAATTATAAATTTCAAGGGAAAATAGACACATTGAGGAGAACTGCTGAGAAGGGACTCAGTGCTGTGAACCACTCAGAGTTAAACAGCAGACCTCATACCTGGCCACATGTCTGTGAATCCAGAATCACAAGATCAGCTTCCCTTGCCAGCCAGTTTGCATCGACACAAGATTATCTTCACTCATTTTGGCTAAGATGTCAGTGGTGCATCATTATAAAGTCTGGGTTTTCTCCTTATGGACAAAACAATATGATGGTTAATTCAGCTATATGCATTTGAAAGTATTTATTAAAAGTACATATGTATATACATGGGCCTAGTAATGTGTCAGGATTGTGTGCAACATCAAAGGATGGTGCTAAAACTTGAATGCGTGTGTGTATGCTCAGTCGTGCCTGACTCTTTGCAACCCCATGGACTGTAGTCTGCCAGGCTTCTCTGTCCGTGGAATTTTCCTGGCAAAAATCCTAGAGAGGATTGCCATTTTCTTCTCCAAGGGACCTTCCCAACCCAAAGTCGAACCTGTGTCTCGAGTCTCCTGCACTGGCCGGCAGGTTCTTGACCACTGAGCCACCTGAATGGTGTCCCCTTAAAAGCTCTGTCCTAATCCTAATGCTTAGCTGTGAAATAGAATCATTAGTCTTTGTCCCTGGCTCCTAGCAAAGAGCTTCTAAAATCTTTAGAATTTCTAGGGTGATGAAACCTCTTTTGCCCTAATGAAGTGAATCTGTGGGCTCCTGGATAGCTTCAGGATGGTCACAAGAAAGACCAAGCCATGATTAGAAGCCTGGAATTTCAGCACTCCCTACCCCAACCCCAAGAGTCGGACACAACTGAGCAACTTCCCTTTCACTTTCACTTTCACTTTACCCCAACCCCATCCTTCAGGAAGGAGGGAGGGATTGGGGATTGAATTTATGATTGACCAGGCTTATGTGATGAAGCGCCCATAAGCATCCGAAAAGTAAAGTACTTTTTACCACAGAGAGCTTCTGAGTTGGTGAACATAGCTACATGCTTCATGGGTGACACAACCCACATCCACTGGGATAGAAATTCTTGTACTTGGAACCCCTCAGGATCTCGCCCTATGCATCTCTTCCTCTGAATGTTTAGATGCATTCTTAATGATCCTTTATGGTATTAATGTTTAAAGTATCATAAAATAAATAAATACTACCCTGAGTTCTGTGAGTCATTCTAGCACATTATTGAGCCCAAGGAGCATGTGATGGGAACATCAGTTTATAAGTGATTGGTGAGGAGTACAAATGGAAATCTGAGACTCAATCTGATGCTGTCTCCAGGCAGTTGATATCAGAACTGAATTATAAGACTGCCTATAATTGAATTACCAGACCTAGTGTTGGAAACTTGCCTGGTATGTTCTAAGTGTGTGTAGAGTAGTTGACCTTAAAGGTGACACAGAAAGAGTTTGTCCTTTACACTAGTACCTCAGAATGTGACCTTATTTGGAAAGGGTTGTTGCAGAAATAGTGAAGTTATGGTGATGTCGTACTAGAATAGGATGGACCCTAATCCAGTATGACTGTTGTGCTTATAACACAGGGGAAATTTGTACACAGACAACCACACAGAGAGGAGATCACCTTGTGAAGTCATAGACGCAAAGAAGATGGCCCTGTGAAGATGGAGGCAGACACTGTGAAGCTATGCTTCCACAAGTCCTAGGGTGCCTGGAGATGCCAGAACCTGGAAGAGGCAGGGGAAGGGTCTTATCCTAGAAATTTTGGAGAGAGATCTTGATTTCAGATTTCTGGACTCCAAAACTCTAAGAGGATAAAGTATGTTGTTTGAAAGTAAAAGTGAAGTCGCTCAGTTGTGTCCGACTCTTTGTGACCCCATGGACTGTAGCCTACCAGGCTCCTCCGTCTGTGGGATTCTCCAGGCAAGAGTACTGGAGTGGGTTGCCAGTTCCTTCTCCAGGAGATCTTCCCAACCCAGGGATCAAACCCGGGTCTCCTACATTGCAGGCAGATCCTTTACCATCTGAGCCACCAGGGAAGCCCCCCAGTTTATGTTACTTTGTTATAGCAGCCCTACTGAACCTCTACAGATGGTCTTCAAGAAATTGGAAATGTTTAGGTATCTAGCCACAGTTAAGCACAATTTCAATGCTGTTTCTATTTTCTGTCATCTGGCTTGTTTTGTTTTCAAAGTTCTAGTTAACTTTCCAAATTGTTCTGACCAATTCAAGGCTTTTAAGAACTTCATCAGTTGCTACAAAGCATTACCATTTCTTTCACTATTGCTTTAAATGCTTTTTTTAAAAATCACCAGTCTCTTCTATCACAACAGGAAAAGGCATATGCCAGTATCCTCTGCCAGCTGTTTACTCCATGCTTAGGGTTTATCATTTGCCTTTACTTGGAGAGGAGGCAAGGGGGAGGGGAAAAAAAAAAAAAAGGCTAGAATGTTACCTTCACAATAATTGCTTATCCAATCAGAAAAATGCTTCTTCTGTAATCCAGCTCTTACTCTAATTCATAAAGAATTTGATTTAAAACATTTGCTTTTCTGCATATTGTAGATAACAGTATTTGTGATTTATCCTCTGGATTTTAAACTGTTGATAATATTTTATCCAATACCATGTCCTCCATCTGAGCTAATGCTAAAGACATATATGTTGATATACTAAGAATTCAAAGTATTTTGATTTTATATGCATCAAACATCCTCAACGAAACATTTGCTAAGACTGAAGTAGACAGCTGCTTTCTTAAGAGGATCTTAGAATTGAGAATATTCAAGATAATAATGTTACTTAACTGCTGCTGTGCTACTGATAGGTTCTACATAAACTATTAAGTCAGCCATCTCTCTACAAGAGTCAGGTATCTGCACCATGCAATTTCATGAATTAACCCTACCACTTGCCAATTCTGTTCTTTTTCTAACATCCTTGATCACAGCCTATGAATTTTTTATTGACTTGTCACATTAGTTAACTTAAATTTTCTCCCATCAGTGTAAAATGGTAAGCCCTATAAGATGACATTACCCTTAAGCACAGGCTATTAAATACATTGGTTTTCTGTTGCATGAGAAGGGAGTCACATAACAACATTTTATCCTCTGATTATTGCAGCATTCACGTTAAGATCTAGAAAGTCTGCTTTTCTTTTATCACATTGTGTTCATAGATTCCCTGTTTTCAAAAGCAACAGAATGTGAGGGAGGAGCTGGTAAGTGGGAAAGTTGTCTAGAAAGGTGGATAGTCTAAGAGCCATGCGTTTTTGTTTTTGTTTTTTAAGAAAAAGAGAGAAAGAATTTTAAAAATGGAAAATCAAGCATACAGCTTTAAACTGTTTCATCTACTTGTCCTTGAGACTACTCTGGGTACTCAGTATTCATTCATTTTTTACAAAAAGCACACACCTTTCGAGAAAAACCCAGAAGCTCAAAACAACTTCTAACAGTTTAGGTTAAACCTGTTGTATAGACTTGTACATCATGCCAAGGGAGTGTGATGACTGTTGGAGGAAAGGAAATTGTCATGTCCAATACAGGTCACCAAGTGAGGGTCATTGGCTTCATGCAGAAAAGAATTCAAGAGCAAGCCAGAGTAAAGTAAAAGCAAATTTACTTAGAGAGATAGATATTCCATAGGCAGAACAGGAACCTCCTCAGAAAGTGAGAGTGGCCCCAGGGCATGGGATTGTTGGTTTTTATGGACTGAGTAATTGCATACTGTAAGGAGTCAGAAGAATGTTCTTACTATTCTAGGGAAGGATGCAGATCCCCAGGAACTGGGCTACTGCCCACTTTTTGATCTTTTATGGTCCACCTCGGAATTCTCATGGTGCACAAGAGACTGATTTTGAGTATTGTAATGAAGATACAGTGAGCTAAAGGTCAATGACCAGACTGTTCTCCGTTCCAGCTTGCATTCAGCTGGTTTCAGCCAGTTCTGTCCAGTTTTTATCACATCCTAAAGGCTGCACCCCTTCTTCATTAATCTTATTGTTGTGTCCCGCCTACATACCTCCTGTCTCAACTGCAGTTCAGTTTTCTGCTCTGTCAGAATGTATAACATTCAGAAAAGCTTGTTGAGCTAATTGTGTAAAGCAAATTGACACATCACCAAGGAGAAATATAGGTCAAATACAGGCTTTGCTCCATAGGACAAATCAAAGTTGTATAACTAAGTCAACAGTAAAAGGCTCCCAGTTAAGTCCACTGTTGGCCAAGCAAATCTTGTTTGCAGGCTCCATGTGGTGTAATTAGAGAATCAGGGAATTTGTGCTCAGGTACAGGTGAGGTCTAGATCCTCTTGCTCACTAGATGATGCCCTTTCCTGGGGTCCTTTATGTTCCCCATTTCTGGTTTCTTTTCCCAAAACTTTTTAGTATTTGCCATGTTCCCTCCCGCCACAAGATTTTTGGTCCCTCTTCCAAGAATACTGTTCTCTCTCCTTTTGCCTGTGTCTGCTGCAGCTGCTGCTGCTAAGTCGCTTCAGTCGTGTCTGACTCTGCGCGACCCCATAGACGGCAGCCCACCAGGCTCCGCCGTCCCTGGGACTAGATATCTTCATATGTAGTTGTGTATATGTAGGTAAGAATGTATGTGGGTTTGTGTATACACTTAAATTTCATATATGCACAGTAATAGGATGAGACACAGTCCCAACAATATGTTTACAGTAGCATTCTATCATATCCATGTTTAATCAACAGAACTCTATTTCATTCACTCCTGCTCCAAAAAAAAAGAAAGAAAAGAAAAAGAGAAAAGGAGAAAGAAAAAAGAGGAATTGCATCATTCACCCAGTACCCAGTATAGCATCTTTCTTTCTCAGCTTTTAAATATATCTAAGCTTCTACTGACAAGAAAAAGGGGATAATAGCCCCAAGTACAAGAGAAATGAAAGAGCATTATTGGCTGGTACCTAAGGATTTAAGGGCCTGACAACTTAAGTATGCTTTTAAGAACATTCAAAACTAATTTGGCTTGCCGTGATAAGTTAGCTTTTGGACTTAGACATATTACATAATGGAGACTGACTATAGCTTGAAGTTTTTGAACCTAAACATCTCATGAGTCCCCTGTATATTGTAAGGGTGTTTAAATGAATTTGCTTTGATAAACCTGATGTGGGGCAGATGGTTTAGAAATGAGGAATGTATAGAGCCAAGCTGTAGAGCTTTATACACGTTTTGTGGAATTGGATCTGTGATGGATTAGAATGTGTGTGGATAAAAGTCACTGGAAGCAATAAGAGGTTTAGCAGTGACAACCAATCTGCCACTCATCTCGAACTGACTGCCTTCAGGGTGATTTATCTCCCACGGGCCACAATCACAGTCGAGTGACAGCCACTCCTTGTGAGCCTGAGTCTTGATGTATTTCCCAGCCCTCAATGGCAGGAAAGAGTATCTTTGAAAGAAATCCTTTGTGTGTAACAACACAATATGGTCACTTTGACTTGATTAATTTCATAGAATTTTTGGGTATGATGACTAAGGGTTTGAAAATATCAGTTATTTTACGATACAAAATTCTGTAAGAGGTTTTATGTGCATTTGAAATACAGAACTGAGGCAAAGCACTCATTCCAAACAATACCAGTGGTAATACACTGTGTTTTTAAACATCTTTCACTTAGAGTGTCATATAAATGTTATACCTTTTCCAAATTCAGAATATCCACTGCCTTGGAAAGATCATTAGGAGACTGTATTCAGTAATGAGCCCATAAAGTTGGTGATTAGATCAGAAGAATTATTGTTATTCATCTTGAGCATAGTACAATAGCCCCTCACAATCCCTCCCACAAAGCTATTTGGGGATGAAAAAATAAGAATTCTCCAATGCCTGTTGGAAAAAGGGAATTGCACAAAATAGTTGAAGCTGAGCTTATTTCACTAGCTCATTATTTGCCCACCCAGGCATATAGAGAATCAGTTCCTAATTAAGGTGTGATTAGTATCCCAGGGCTGTGTTTATTATGTGCAGTGTTTATTAAGCTCCACCCCCAGTAGAAACCCTGCAAGATTTAAATTTATAAGAAGATGAGCAGAAATCAGACCAAGTAACTCATCAGTTCAGTTCAGTTCAGTCGCTCAGTCGTGTCCAACTCTGCGACCCCATGAATTGCAGCACGCCAGGCCTCCCTGTCCATCACCAACTCCCGGAGTTCACTCAGACTCACATCCATCGAGTCAGTGATGCCATCCAGCCATCTCATCCTCTGTCTTCCTTTTCACACCCTTGAAATTTTTAGAAAATATAAATAACAAAACAATTATATAGAAAGGAAATAGACGGAGGAAGAAATGGAAGGATGGAGGAATGGCCGAGAGCAGTGGCTAAGCTCTGAAAGATAAGCTGCTAAAACAGCTAAACTTAGAAATGAGAAAGAGCAAGTGATAGGTAAGAAAGAATTAATAAGCAGCACTCCATGTTCAAGTCATATGTATGAAAACCCAATTAAATATAAACTTTTGGGAAGAATATAAATGATCAATAAGAATTCCTTTGTAAATCCATAATCATAAAAAACTGTGTAACCCTCTGCCCCCACAAAAAAGGTTTCTAAAACTAGAGTTTCACTGGTAATTTTTTTCAATTTTTTGGCAATAAATAAATTGTCATATAAGCTATTTGAAAATATAAAAAGTTTTATATCTTTCTAATTTGTTAGGCTAGTATATTCCTGAGGACAAAACCTGGCAAGATTACAAAAAAATTAGTAAATATGAATCAATTTCACGATTATAGTATGAAATCATAAATAAAATTTTAGCAAAAAATTCTGAAAAGTTTATTTTAGTTGCTCAGTCATGTCCGACTCTTTGCGACCCCATGGACTGAAGCCTACCAGGCTCCTCTGTCCATGGGATTTTCCAGGCAAGAGTACTGGAGTGGGTTGTCATTTCCTTCTCCAGGGGATCTTCCCGACCCAGGGATCGAAACTGGGTCTCCACATTGTAGACAGATGCTTTACCATCTGAGCCACAAGGGAAGTCCTAATAAAATCTGAACATTATACTAAAAGAAAAAACTGTATAAGTACTCAGTGATGGTTTCAGAAATGTGCATGCTTCATATCAATAAATATAATAAAATAGACCACTGTATCCTCAATGGACATTTATAAGACATTCAGTAAAATTAATGACCAATGTAGGAAGAAATAATTGCTTCTTCCACACCTCAAAAATATCTTTAAAGGAAATGCCAGGAATCCTTTTATTTAAACCAGGAACAAGACAGAATACACACCAGTACCATTACCTTGGACTTCACTGATAGCTCAGTTGGTAAAGAATCCACCTGCAATGCAAGAGACCCTAGTTCAATTCCTGGGTCAGGAAGATCTGCTGGAGAAGGGATAGACTACCCACTCAAGCATTCTCAGGCTTCCCTTGTGGCTCAGCTGGTAAAGAATCTGCCTGCAATGTGGGAAACCTTGGTTTGATCCCTGGATTGCGAAGATCCCCTGGAGAAGGAAAAGGCTACCACTCCAGTATTCTGGCCTGGAGAACTCCATGGACTGTATAGTCCATGAGGTTGTGGAGAGTTGGACATGACTGAGTGACTTTCACAAAGACCATTACCTTAAATCCATTTGGAGGTTTGGGGGCCAATGCAGTCAATATGAACAAGAATAAATGTCTAATTTGTGAAATAAGGAGACAGAATTATCATTATTAGAGAACAAAATGATACTGCTGCTGCTGCTGCTGCTAAGTCACTTTAGTCGTGTCCAACTTACTAGTGCTTCTCAGCAAATAGTATCAACTCTAAAAATTTTTAAAACTAATCAAGAGTTCAGTCAACTACTGTGATACAAAATAAATTCACAAAAAGCAATAGACTTACTTATGTATTAACAATAACCTGTGAAAAGTATAGTGGGACAAAATGTCCCTCAAAAGATAGATTAAAATACATGTTAATAATTTGCACAAGTACAGGTCTAAATAAAGGCAGCTACAGTACTTTCTTAGGATGAATGGGTGGATATAGAGAAAGGCAGGGAAGGAATAATAAACATCAATGCTCCTAGATGAAATATAAGAGCTATATATCGTAAGGCTTTTCATTTTTCTTAGATTTTTCCATGGTTCCAAAATGACTATCAATCAGTCAGATTCCACTTGGGACAATTCTGAGGTAAAGAAAAGAAAAGTTTATAGTGTTCTGAAAGAAAAGTAATGACAATTTGTCAGCAATTCCCAGGTTGCTTTCTGGAAGATATTTGTTCAGGTAAGAATTGCTGGATAGGATTGGAATTATACATATACTTACATCCCTGAATCATCTGCACTCAAAATTCCAACTCTTGTAACCTGTTTCATTCTCCTATGAACTGTTGTTTATCTTTCTTTGCCTCATCTATAAAACTTTTGTCTACTCATCTATAAAACTAACATGATAATAGTACTTTATTCTAAGGTATGCGTGAAATACTTAGGGCAACTTGTGTTAGCTCTTGCTGCTGCTGTTGTTGCGGTTACTACAACTAGCAATGCTGGTAGGATTGTTTCTAAAGTATTCTCTAGGAAAACTGCAACAATTTACAGTTCCATCAGCAGAGCAGGAGGGTGCCTGTTTCCCCAGTCTTTTCCACACATTTTTCCCTTGATGTTTTTAAATTAAAAAATTCCCAAGCAGATGGTTAAGAAGTGTTATCTCTTTATGAACAGTTTCTCATTTTTCAGAATAAACAGTAAAATTGAGAATCTTTCCATTTTGCTTATTAGTAACTTGGATACTTAAGGAAGATTCAGAATTATAACCGACTCCTCCAAATCAAGAAAATTCGAGGCTTAATACTGACTTATGAAATGCATGAAACTTCTGCAGAAAACAAAAAAAAAAAATAGCTAATTTCTGGCTCAAGAAATTTATGAAAACCCAGCTGCCTGAATTATTATATAGAAGAATATTCAAAAAATTATTTTAAATAGCAATAGAGAATGACTTCCCCAGATTGCAAAAGCAAAACACGTTGCTTCAAGACAGCCATCAGCTAGATAAGACCTATTTTATTTCTGCTAGAAACAAAGTAATGATGTTGATATTTGCATATAATAGATTTTTAATCTCATGTATATTTTGTGTCCCTTAGACAGTGTTCTCCTTAGGTCACAGCAGGAAATCCCTCACATACACACAAATTCATAGTATGTACTGGCCATTTCCCGTTCCTCTTCCATACACCTTGCAGACTTGTATCCTCTGTTCATTTCTTCCATTAGAAGTCAGGTCTTTTGTTTTACAGATTTACGGTAGGTCTTTATATAGTCAGACTCTTAATTATATCTTAATGTGATTCACTGGAAATGTCTTCTTTTAGTATGTCACTTTTGTGTTAAACTTGTCTATTATTATATCACTCAGAATAAAACTTTTCATTTTCATGTAGTCAAAAAAAATCTGTATTGTTCTTTTCCTAACAGTTCTTATAACTTTTCTTGGATTGAATGGAATATTCAAACTGCAGCAATTTGAAGAGGAATATGAAAATTTTAAAACTAGTATTCATGGAGAGTTACGTAAGAATATTTGGGGAAGTTAGAGAGGTTAATGCTATGGGAGAGAAACTTTGGGAGATATGCAGATATTTACAGAATATTTCAGGGAGATTTTGCTGTGAATTTCATATTGTTCCCCACATAACTTCTATAAAATGTCACTACTCCAATTTTTAGGAATTGAATTTTTCTCAGGGGTGGGGTTGTCTGTTGTTTATTCTTGATCTTAGGACATATTGAGATTCTGCCATTGGACCCATCCTCCAGTTAGCCAGTTGAAAACTATAAGCTACCACCAAAGAGATACTAATGTGTATGTTTCTGTATCTATAAATATGTTTGTTTATATCCCAGCACATGAAAATCTAAATGCAGCTATGTACAGATACTTTTTAAAAATCTCTAAAGGAAGTTCTGAGTCAGTAATAATTCATTCAGTATTGCTTACAATTCTTTCAGATCCGCCATTGTAAATAACAGGTGTTTGCTTGTATCTATGATTTGCAAATTTAAAATATCTCATCTCTGGAGGTGGAGGAACGAACTAGCAGTTTATAATTTTGGCTTTATTTTTGGGGTGAGGTAAAGGTTCATGAATACATTCTGAAAAAGAAAACTTGTCAAAAATAGGCTCAAATCTAACAAATCCAATAAATGAACAAATCAGTCAAACCAAATGAGGAGGTAAATGGTATCTGCTAATCATAGCATTATCTTTTATTCATGATGACTTATTATTTTAAAAGCTTTGTTAGGAAATAATTCTCATAATTCAACTATTTAAAGTGTACCATTAAACAGCTTTGGTATGTTTCAAAGAGATCTACCTCTATCATCATCAACTTTAGAGTGTCCTAACAACCCTTGGCATCCTATAATCTTTTTTTTTGTTTGTTTGTTTCTCTGTAAAAACAAAGTATATTTTATTGCTTAGTGTCTTTTTTTTTTTTTTACTTTACATTACTGTATTGGTTTTGCCAAACATTGACATTAATTCACCACGAGTGTACATGCGTTCCCAAACACAAATCCCCTCCCATCTCCCACCCCATACCATCCCTCTGGGTCC
>SJYQ01091722.1:329092-342788 GCA_006410935.1 Redunca redunca | reverse complement strand
ACAGTCCAACTCTCACATCCATACATGACCACAGGAAAAACCATAGCCTTGACTAGATGGACCTTTGTTGGCAAAGTAATGTCTCTGCTTTTGAATATGCTATCTAGGTTTGTCATAACTTTTCTTCCAAGGAGTCAGCGTCTTTTAATTTCATGGCTGCAATCACCATCTGCAGTGATTTTGGAGCCCCCCAAAATAAAGTCTGACACGGTTTCCACCGTTTCCTCATCTATTTCCCATGAAGCGATGGGACCAGATGCCATGATCTTCGTTTTCTGAATGTTGAGCTTTAAGCCAACTTTTTCACTCTTCCCTTTCACTTTCATCAAGAGGCTTTTTAGTTCCTCTTCACTTTCTGCCATAAGGGTGGTGTCATCTGCATATCTGAGGTTATTGATATTTCTCCCAGCAATCTTGATTCCAGCTTGTGCTTCTTCCAGCCCAGCGTTTCTCATGATGTACTCTGCATAGAAGTTAAATAAGCAGGGTGACAATGTACTGCCTTGATGTACTCATTTTCCTGTTTGGAACCAGTCTGTTGTTCCATGTCCAGTTCTGACTGTTGCCTCCTGATTTGCATATAGGTTTCTCAAGAGGCAGGTGACTCTGTTTAACTACAAATACCCTCATGACATTGACCCTGGGCCCTTGCTCCTCTATTCTGGCCTGCTTCCATTTGAAACCTTTACCTATTGCCATGATTATCACGGTATGGCAATTAACCCTTTCTGTTTTGGTCAGTTATGCATTTTGACTTTTTTTTTGATCCATTCAGTGAATATATTTGAGAAACTGCTATATGCCGAGCACTCTAGTCATGGATATGTGTCAGAGCATATTCTTGAGGGAGGCAAATAAGAAAGCACATCATGATCTAATGGGGACTTAAAAAAAATTTATTGGACTGTAATTGATTTACAATGTTGTGTTAGTTTCAGGTATTCAGCAAAGTGAATCAATTATACATATCTCCACTCTTTCTTCAATTCCTTTCCCATATCAGCCACTACAGAGTACTGAGTAGAGTTCCCTGTGCTATATAGTGTGTCCTTATTAGTTATCTATTTTATATTTAGTAGTGTGTATGTGTCACTCCCAATCTCCCAATTTATCCCTCCTCTGCCATAACTATGTTTGTTTTCTACATCTGTGAGTCTATTTCTGTTTTATAAATAAGTTCATTTATACCAATTTTTAAGATTCCACATATAAGCAATAACATATGATATTTGTCTTTCTCTGTCTGACTTACATCACTCAGTATGACAATCTCTTGGCCCATCCATGTTGCTTCAAACGGATTTATTTCATTCCTTTTTTATGACTAATAATCTATTGTATATGTATATATTCAGTTCCATTCAGTCACTCAGTCATGTTCCACTCTTTGTGACCCCATGAACTGCAGCAATCCAGGCCTCCTTGTCCATCACCAACTGCCAGAGTCTACCCAAACCCATGTCCATTGAATTGGTGATGCCATCCAACCATCTCATCCTCGGTCGTCTCCTTCTCCTCCTGCCCTCAATCTTTCCCAGCATGAGGGTCTTTTCAAATGAGTCAGCTCTTTGCATCAGGTGGCCAAAGTATTGGAGTTTCAGCTTCAACATCAGTCTTTCCAACGAACACCCAGGACCAGTCTCCTTTAGGATGGACTCGTTGAATCTCCTTGCAGTCCAAGGGACTCTCCAGAGTCTTCTCCAACATCACAGTTCAAAAGCATCAGTTCTTTGGTGCTCAGTTTTCTTTATAGTCCAACTCTCACATCCATACATGACCACTGGAAAATCCATAGCCTTGACTAGACGGACCTTTGTTGACAAAGTAATATATCTGCTTTTTAATATGCTATCTAGGTTGGTCATAACTTGCCTTCCAAGGAGCAAGCATCTTTTAATTTCATGGCTGCAGTCACCATCTGCAGTGATTTTGGAGCCCCCAAAAATAAAGTCAGCCTCTGTTTCCACTGTTTCCTCATCTATTTCCCATGAAGTGATGGTACTGGATGCCATGATCTTCGTTTTCTGAATGTTGAGTTTTAAGCCAAAGTTTTCACTCTCTTCTTTCACTTTAATCAAGAGGTTCTTTAGTTCTTCACTTTCTGCCATAAGGGTGGTATCATCTGCATATCTAAGGTTATTGATATTTCTTCCAGCAATCTAGATTCCAGCTTGTGCTTCCTCTACATACATATATATCACATCTTCTTTTTCCAGTCTTCTGTCAATGGATATTTAAGTTGCTTCCACATCCTGGCTATTGTATACAGTGCTGCAATGAGCATTGGAGTGGTGTATCTTTTCAAATTATTGTTTTCTCCAGAGATATGCCCCAGAGTGGGATTGCCGAATCATATCTAACTATATTTTTAGTTTTAAAAGGAACTTCCGTACTGTTCTCCATAGTGATTGTACCAATTTACATTGCAATTAACAATATAGAGAGCTCCCTTTTCTCCACACCGTCTCTAGCATTAATTCTGACCAGAATGAGGTGACACCTAATTGTAGTTTTGATTTGCAGTTCTCTAATAATTATTGATATTGAGCATCTTTCATGTGCTTTTTGACCATCTGTATGTCTTCTTTGGAGAAATGTCTGTTTAGATCTTCTGCCCATTTTTTGATTGGCTTGTTTGTTATTTTGATATTGAGCTGCATGGCTGTTTGTATAATTTGGAGATTAATCCCTTGTTGGTTGCTGTATTTGTAAATATTTTCTCCCATTCCGAGGGTTGTCTTTCATTTTGTTTATGATTTCCATTGCTGTGCAAAAGCTTTTAAGTTTAATTAGGTCCCATTTATTTATTTTTGTTTCTATTTTCATTACTTTAGGAGATGGACCAAAAAATATTTCGCGTGATTTTTGTCAGAGTGTTCCGCCTATGTTTTCCTCTAAGAGTTTTAATAGTAACGGTGACTTAAGACAGCAGTATGTGAAAGATGTGAAAGGAGAGTCTGTAGAGGTGACTCAGTGTAGATAGGGAAAGAAAGTCTTGTTGCTTTGACTCACTGGTTTTTCCTCTGCTCAGCGCTCACTCATTTCTCACCTTGTCCTGATAACAACCTCTGACACAAGACCCTGTCTGAGCCAGTTAGGGCAGCCCATTCTACTTTCTGTAATAATAGGTCCAGGAATAGAAATATGACCTATTTGGGCCAATGAAGGCACTTCTTTGCAATTCTCTTGAAAGAATTCCTCTCTTCTACTTGGTCCAGAGGCAGCTGCCTGCAGCCATGTTGCCCCTACATGAAGAAAGCCTGTCTCTAAGGGGAAAAAATGAAGCTATTCTATTTGGGGAAGGGGCAGGGAAGCAAGGTCTGGAACAGTCTGACAGCAGGCGTGTCATTAAACTATGGACCTGAGCCCAGCTCCATAGTGATCCTCTTTGTCAATACACCCCTTTTTGTTTAAGGTTTTTCAGGATTTGTTTAAGTTGGATGGGTCAGATTTTAGTCAACTGCAACTGAAAAAGGTATGATTTAAATGTGTCCTAAAGTAGAGAGATAAAGGAGGAGGAGAAGAGCATTACAAAAAGGGAAGCCCTGTTGGAGAAACATTTCGGGGTGAGATCATGCAAAGGAGTTTGAAGTGTTAATCTGAAGACTAAAATAATAATGTTTTTAGATAAATGGGTTAATGACTGTACTTAACACTGTACTGAACACTAGAAATATGGTGAGAGGAAATTTCAGGTATACTCATCACACACAAAAATGCTAAGCATGTGAGAGGTTGTATTAATTAGCTTGACTGTAGTAATCATTTCACTATGTATATGTATATTGAATCATTGGCTAGTACACGTTAATTATATTCAACTTTAATTATTTGTGTGTGTATGTGTGTGTGTGTGTGTGTGTGTGTGTGTATGAAATATGGCTTAGGCACCTTCATCTTGTTTCACTGGTGTCATTTGGGAATGGCCTGGAGTGGAACAAAGCTGCAGGCAAGGAGAAAGGTTAACTTCTGCGGCAACCCAGTCAGAAGTAACAAAGACCTGAATGAAAGCAGTGGTCCTGGAGACAGAGGAAAGGGACAGCTTTCAGAGAGAATAAAGACATAAAACTGCCAGGATCAGGTTACTGATGAGGGTGAATAAGGGAGAGGGGGAGCCACGGCCAGCTGTGGGTAGATGAAGGTACCCTTGTGCTGAGAGGGGATCCCAGGAGGCAGAGAGGAAGATGGGAAGATCTGAGGGAAGATGAGGTGTCCACTGGAGCACCTGAGACTCAGGCTGTCCTGTGTCACTGCCAGATGAATCTTAATAAAACACTATTTTCAATATACTTCTTCATCTGTGAAAAGGGTGCACAGGGAGGATAGGTTTAGATTAGTTGATCTTGAAGATTTCTTCAAGTGATTTTTTTTAAAAGAATTGATTACATGTCACTGCCAAGGAATTTACACAGAAGTTTCAAATTCTCACCTCTCTGCCTGGCTTTTCAGCCTTCCATTTTAGTTTGGGCCTCTGTGCCTCTCTAATCTGTTTGTCGCTGCTTCCTCTACCACACTCGGCTCTAGGGAGAGTGGTGCCTTCTGGGCTCCTGTGGATGCTCACCCAGAATCCCCTGCACCACTTCTTTTACTCACCCACTGGCTTAGCTCAGCGTATCCTCCCTTTTCTTCAGGGTGACTCCTTCTCCATACTGTCCTCTGTATTGTAGCCCTCGGATATCTTCTCTGAACATTCACTTATCCTAAGTTCTTCCTGAGGAATGCAATCAATTATATGTGTTTTCTATTATTTAGAGCCCTAATTATTTTATATATAGTTTGCCTAAGGGTTTTTGATGTCTGGAGCAGGGCTGGGTGAGTTGGAGGAGCATCATATAAGCCAGTTTATTTATATATTGCTTTCATCTCTGATGCAAGTGTCTCGCCCTGACTTTGCCAAAATTACATCAATACATCCTTAAGAGGTAGTTCAAATTTTTTGTCTCATCTAAGTCCCAGACTGAATTAGTGCTTCTCTTTCCATATGTATTATATGTGACATGTATACTTCAACGGGCTTCCCTGGTGGCTCAGATGGTAAGAATCTGCCTGCAATGCAGGAGACTTGGGTTCAGTCCCTGGGTTGGGAAGATCCCCTAGAGAAGGGAATGACTACCCACTCCAGTATTCTTGCCTGGAGAATCCCATGAACAGAGGAGCATGCTGGGCTACTGTCCATGGGGTCACAAAGAGTCGGACATGACTGACTAAACACAAGCACGTATACACTGTAATGTATAACCTATACTTAAGCATGCATATGCAAATGTATATCTATGAGCATGTCTCAGTTGTATATCTCAATCTAAACCAACATCTTCAATAATACATACAAGAGACAAACAAGCTCATTTTAATATTCTTAAACAACCACATCCTGTGTAATTACTACTTACCTTTGAGAAGATTTTTGCAGACAAGAGGATCTCATGTTTGTATCCATGGAATTCCATTAGCATGTTGCAACACAAGGATAGAAGAAGGTTGAACTCATTCAGAGAATAAGCCCATCAGTTGACAGAAGGCAGGTGATAAGATCTCTCACCAGATTAAAAAGGGAAGGGCAGCAACTCATTAGGAAACACATAGATGTCTGCTTAATTACTTGAAAAATGTCTGAGCCAGTACATTTTATGACACCCGGAGGGTATAAACATGCCCATAAATTTAATTAATTTTCTTTCTTCTTTCATTGCACCTGTATGGCCTAAAGGAAAAGAAGTCTAATGAAACTACAATCAAGCACTTCTGCTGGACTTCCACAATTCATTTGGGCAATATTCAGAAAATGAAATACTGAATTTCCCATCAGTTTATGGGGAGAAATGTATTTGGAAAAATGCAGCCCAGCAGTGAAATTATACCTATGTCAAATTCTGATCCATGGCTCCCTCAGCTTTATTTCCAAAGAGTTTAAATCTCTTTATAGATGTATTAAAATATATTTAATACTCATAAATCTCTAAGGGGAAAATCAGCATGAGATATTATCATTTCCCTAGAGAAAAGCATTATATGAGAACGAGAGGCTTAGGAGTTGTTCAAACCTTCTGAACAAGTAATCCCATTTTCTTTCTCCTATAGAAGCATAACCCACACATTTTCATTAAAAATCTTTTAAGTCTGTTATATTATTATTTTATCTGAGTATGCTTGAATACCTGTTATAATAATATTATATCACTTGATGAGTGTGCTATTTATCAGAGACTAGTACTTTCCATATCTTATCTTGAATCCTCATAACAACATTGCAAGGAAAGGATTATCCCTTTCAGAATGACTCCTTAAGAGATACAGGACTTATTCAAGGTCACATAGCTAGTAAGTGTTGAAACTGGGATTCAAAACCAGGTCTTTTGGGCTTTAAAATCTGTGCTCATTTTAGTTTGTTATATGAACAGTAATGTCAAGTCATTTTTTCCCTTGTTAACTCAGTAACTCCAAATATACAAAAAGTCCATAGACAATACCCTGTTTTTGTAAAAGAATCTTGACATTATTGAGCTTTGAGTAGTGAATTATTTATTGGAGCTTCTGGACTTAGCCTGTTTTCTCAAGAGTTTACAGAAAAATACTCCGGCTGCATGTGATTCCATTTAACTTAATGTATATTTCTCTGTGTCAACTTGTCCTTACAGTAAGCAAGAAAGGGCTTCTTACACGTGTGGTGTAGAGGAAAGGGAAAGCAAAACGTCGTATATCAAGCACCTACTATGTGTCCATTATATGCTCAGCATTTGCATGTATTAACTCACTCAAAGCAAGTGGGTGATAGAAGTGACCCCTGAGAGGCAATGCCCACTGGAAACACCCCAAGGTAGTGCTCCCGCTTACCTTAGAATTCTGCTTTTAAAAGACACAGTGGTAAATGCCAAGCTTCACAGTCAAACATATTTTGGGATAGTTTGAAAAACTGCTATTAGATAAAAGTGAAAGGAAATATTTTTGTTTAGCTGTTCTTTTGTCGTGAAACACCATAGTTAGTGTTGTTTTCAATTTTAATCTCTTGTAAACTCATTGACTGTTAATGTTTAGTGGGCTCATAAACTAATTTGAATTGATCTGATTCTGCACAATCAAGCCCATTACACTTGTTTCAATTTTTTGCATCATGGCTCTAACATCTGGAAGCTATGAAAAGCACAACAGCCTGTCTAAAGAGACCGCCACAAGAAATCATGTTAAAGGACATATTATGAAGACTTGGCTAACCATTGGCACTAACGCTCCTACCATGCTTTCTCAGTTTCTGTGTTTCACATCTCAGGGATGGAGCATGTGTGGAAGGCAGCTCCCAAAACCCTACTTGGGAATTGCTTTTCCCCAAACACATTCTTTTCTAGGTACCTACTAAACACTCCCTGCCTCTCACGCTCCCTCCCTTCATCTGGTTTATCTCCCCAGTCCTGTTATTAAATTAGCTATGACTAGTTCCTCATTGACGTTTTAGACCTAATTGGGTCTAGCTAACAAATTCCTGTGGCAGAGTCAGAAAAATCTTTCGTGTTCAAATTCTTCACCATCATGTAAGTCTCGGTATGACTCGATGCCTTTGTGTTTTCTCTAAAAGTTATTCTTTGAAGAAGCTAGTAAGCAAGTTCTTCTGCCTTTGAACGTGGGACATTTTTTAAAAGAGTCAGCCTGAAATTTTATATCATCCATGAAAGTGAAAATGTTAGTCGCTCAGTTGTGTCCAACTCTGTGACCCCATGGACTGTAGCCTGCCAGGCTCCTCTGTCCATGGAATTCTCCAGGCAAGAATACTGGAGTGGGCAGCCACTCCCTTCTCCAGGGGATCTTCCTGACCCAGGGATCAAACCTGGGTCTCCCATATTGGAGTCAGATTCTTTACAGTCTGAGCCACCAGAGAAGCCCATGTCAGCCATAGCAAAGGGGAATTAAGATACCAAATTCATTCACATTTTTGCATTCATCTGAAATCTTGATTTAGATTAAAATATTTTTTCATTTTTTGCCATTTCAAATACATCCTTGATATATAGTGTCAGCTTTTGTGGCTATGCAGGGCTTATAGGTGGAGAGAATAGTCTTTGCAGTCTGACTGCCTGCCTTGACTCTACCCCTTAACTCGCAGTGTAACCTTGAGAAATTCTCAGCCTCCTTGGGCTGATTCCTCATTGGTATACTATATTTCGTAAGATTCCTGTGAACATTAAAAGATCGAAAGAATTAGAACAATATTTGGTACAAGGTGTGTGCTTAACAAATTTTATTTATTATTATAATGATGCATTTGTTAGTTCTTAAAATTCACAATCAAGTGCTATATTCCTGTTGTGGACAAGAAAAAATACACAAAATGAGTAAAAGTGACATATATTTTCCTAGAGCCTACCACTAAGAGGCAATTTATGTTACCACTGTCAGCTGTTTTATTCCAGTTTCTAACAAACGCTTCCACTTACAATCAGTGTTGTTGTTGTTCAGTCGCTCAGTCGTGTCTGACTGTGCGACCCCGTGTACTGCAGCACACCAGGCTTCCCTGTCCATCACTATGTCCCGCAGCTTGCTCCAGTTCACGTCCGTTGAGTTGGTAATGCCATCCAACTGTCTCATCCTCTGTCGTCCACTTCTTCTCCTGCCTTCACTCTTTCCCAGCAGCAGGGTCTTTTCCAATGAGTCAGCTCTTCTCATCAGGTGGCCACAGTATTAGAGCTATTTGGTTATTATCAGTGTAACCTTGAGCAAATCACTTAACTTCTCTAAACCATGGTTACCATGTCAATAAAATGAGGATAATTATATCACCTACTTCAAAGGACTGTTGTGATGATTAACTGAGATATTGCATGTGTTTACATGCTTAGCTGGGTACTTGGCCTGTGTTTACGTTGAAACACATGCATTGCTAATATTCACCATATTTAGCCCATAGAAAAGACAATTTCATTCAGTTCAGCCTCATGTGAAGAGTTCAGGATAGAGCTTTTATGATAAGGCTTTGCAGGGTTGTGATGATACACAAACGGGGAGGCCACAATCCTATAGGCAAGAGAAAATATTCACTTAAAATCAAACTAACAAGCAGACATTTATAATGTAAAACTAGTGTGTGCCCTCACATTGGCACATGTTTAGTGGCAGATGATGGCAGTGGACGCAGACCACACTGTCTGAAAAGATTCAGGGCAGCGAAATGGCAAAGGTGACATCTGAGCCAGACTAAGACATGCCTAGGAAATGCAAGGAAAGGGCATTTTAGGTAGAGAAAACATTTGGAGCAAAGAAAGCAGTAGCTGCATACACAGTGTCATTGGTTTGGTGTGTGAGGACTGGAGGTCCTCCCTGAACACAGTACCATGCTCTCGGCTGGCACCTGGTACACACTGGAGCTATACACCGTTTGTCAGGTCACCCACCAGGTCTGGACCACGTCCCTTCTGAGGACGTGGCATGGCAGCCTGTCCTTCCAGCATGCTAACACTTCTGTCTGTTCCTCTATATCTGCCTTGTAACCCCTCCAAAAGGAAAGCTCTGGCAGGTAAGGAGTGTATAACTTATTGACTGAAAGTGGGTTGAGAGATGTATAAACCTGCTTATGAATCCTGGTTTGCCATTTAGAACTTGAGTGACTTTGGATGAGTTGCTTCATTCAGCTCTCAGCATCCTCATCTGTATAATGGGAATAATAACAAAGCCTAATTTCTAAGATTGGTATGAGAACTAAATGGCTTAGCATGAGTAGAGTTTTTAGCATGGGGCCTGGAATGTAATGGAAATAATAAACATTCATTAAAATTTTGTTGGTAGTCACAGTCATACCCCTAGAATTCCCCACAGCTATATGCTATCAAGCACATAATAAGTGTGCCAAATATTTCCAGATGATTAAAATAATGCCTATGGAAATGAAGAAGATGTGGGTGAAGAAAACGTGTCCAGAGATCTAGGATGGCCTCTTCAACTTGGGATATAAAGTGGCAAAATAATATTCAAAATGTTCAAACAGTGTAGTAATATATTTGATAAATCAAATATTATATATAGCATACTCTATCTTTTGTCTAAGGAAGTTAATGACACATCATGTAAATTTCTTACCTAATCACATTATTTGTAGTACATTTCATTTGTGAAATTATTCCAGTGGTTTCCAAATAGTATATTGACTAGTGTGCTGGTTTTGATCTTCCATTTGATACTTTTGTCAATAGCTAAATGGTAGCCCTCTTGGCTTTATGACTTGACAGGTGAACTACATCAAGTATCCAGCTGCTTTCTATTAACTGATAGCCGTTAAGTAATTGGGGATGAAGAATTTTGTAGTGAGAAAGCCAGTAGAAGTAACCTAACTTAGAGGAGAGCATAAGAATTTGGGCAGATTCCATCTATGGCCTGAGTCTGGGGAATGAGAAGTCCAGCGGTACTTTCTGGAATAGGAGCAAAGGAAGTGATGGGTGAGAAAAGGTGATTATCAGAATTCATTTTGGGGCATACCAATTTGTAGTTCTAGTAGGAAGCTCAAAATTTAGTCCTGGAGCTCAGAAAGAAACTGAAGACGTGAGATGGGCTTTAATTTCATTTTAAGAGAAGGGACTCTTGAGCCAATGCTTTTCTAAATTTAGTGAACTTTGGAATAACCTGGAAATGATGTTACAAGGCAGATTTCTGGGTCTTATCTCTCCAGATTCAGATCAATAGGGTATGTTTGGAGGGGAACTGAAGAATATGCAGTTTGAAAAATTAGCTTAAATTAATCCACTGTGACTTTGAGCAAGTAATTTATTCAGTTTCAGTTTTTCCCATATTAAATGGGAAAAATATCTAACTTTGATATTTGGTATTCTCCCCTCATTTTGGTAGAAATAAGGAGAGAAAGCACAAGGAAAGCAGCTTGTGACGCAGGTGGCTCATAAGTAGGTTGTCAGTTGGAAATTGTGGTGTGAGGGTGGGGGTGCAGAGACACGGGGAGACATGTAAATTGAGGAAGTAAAGAGTTTCTAGAAGAAAGTATGGTCATCACTGTATCTTGTGTGATATTGCAAGTTGATCAAAAAAGGAGAAAATGAGAAAAGGCTGCTGAATTTAACGAGTGGAAGTCATAGCTGAGAGAATTGTATATGTGGACAGGAGACTAGGGAGTGAGGAGATTGGGAGGAGGGTAATGAGTATCCTTTGGGCTTCCCAGGTGGCTCGGTGGTAAAGAATCCACCTGACAAGCAGGAGACATGGGTTTGATCCCTGGGTTGGGAGGATCCCCTTGAGGAGGAAATGGCAAACCCACTCCAGAATTCTTGCCTGGAGCCTGGAGGGTACAGTCCATGGGGTCACAAAGAGTAAGACATGACTTAGAGACTAAACAACAACTGAATGTCCTTTACTTGTTCAAGTGCATAAGAATATTTAATGACATGGGAAAACACTATCTATGTTTTCTTCAGTAAGATATAGTATAAACCAGAATGACCCTATGTTTTTTCTAAAAACATTTGTATACACACATAAAGGGTAGATGGATATATACTAAAATGCTGTATAGATTATATCTAGGCAGTTGCATTAGGGTGATAATTTCATCCTTTTGCTTAACTATATTTGCTAACTTTTTGATAATTGACATATATATTGGTTATAACAAAAATAAAATAGTAAACAGTGTTCTTTTTAACATTTAATAATTTTTCATTTATTTAATTTTGGCTGCACTGGGTCTTTGTTCCTGCGTGGGCTTTCTCTGGTTGTGGTAAGTGGAGGCTACTCTCTAATTGGAATACACGGGCTTCTCACTGTGATGGTTTCTCTTGTTATGTATCATGGGCTCTGGTACGCTCAGGCTTCAGAAACTGCGGTTTGCAGGTTTAGAGCATGGGCTCAGTGATTGTGGCACCCGGGCTTAGCTGCCCCGTGGCGTAAACATTGTTCTCACATGATGTGGATGACCAAGAAAGACTAGTATCTCTGACGGTAACGGGACTAAAATAAAGGGCTTTATTTTTTATTTTTAAAAATCATAGAACATTTTTGTTTGCTTGTTATACAAGGTAGAAGCAGAGTGAGGTGCGGATAAAATCCAGGAAGAATCAATTTAGGATTGTGTCAGATTAAGGAGTGAGCCCTTGGAATGGAGAAGATGTCAGTTTATGAAAGAATGGGGAGAAAATTGACAAAAATAATAATGACAACTTGTGGAATAAAGGTATTACTTACATGGGAATTTTGAAAATGTTAGTTGCTTTGAGATGCTTTTATTAGAGAAAAAAAGCTATGGATTTAATCCCTAATGGGACAGTTAACTTCTTCCCACTTCTATAGGCTAAGTAGTTTTAATGTTAGCCTTCTGTTTTATAAAAAGATGCTTAGAGTAGCAAGGAGGGATGACATGCAAGAGAATTCATGGATCTCTGAAAATGTATGGGCATCATGCAAGGAAATGCTCATGGGTTATGCATTTGCCAAGTCTGACACAGCACCTAACCTTACCTGAAGATCTGTTTGAGAATATAAAACCCTAAATGAAGGCTTATGTTCTGGGGATTTCTCTCCTTGAAAAGGACTGTCATCATAGGTTTGCTTAGGAACATCCGAGAAACACATTTTCAAGAAAATTGATGCTTATCAGGACACTTAACATGCATTGCTCATTAATTTCTAAGTCTGGTAATTTAGGACACATCTCCAAAGTAATGAGTCTTAGCTTCCTGGACATCAGGTTGTCTCACCCTCTCTGCACAGTGAACTCCTCAAGAGGATGGTGAAGCACAGTCCCCTGAGTTGTTTGGGTAGCTTCTGTGGTCAGACATCTGTTGGTTCCTAAAGATTTCACTAAATAGGATTTGATTCAGTTTCCCTGCCTAGAATGCTGCAGTTTTGAATGCTCCCTACTGGGTTACTGTCTTCTTTTTCTTCTGAGGTATTTCATGGTATTTAACAGAATCTACAGGATTGCAGTATGTTCATTTAATTACAAAAGAATAAATTGCATCTTAGTTCACATTCTGGTACTAAGACAGCAATCCATTGCACTTAAAAATATAGATGTGTGTGTCAGAAAGAATCTAGTTTGAGACCCACCTCTGCAAATTATTACCTCTGAGACTCAAAGGCTGAGTTTCTCATCTGTTGTATGATAGTCACTTTCCTTACAAGGTTAGAGTGGGTACTAGATGGATAATGCATGTTTATCAATCAGTACAGTATCTAGCATATATATATATGGCTTTCCTGGTGGCTCAGGTAGAGAAAGATTCTTTCCTGGTAAAGAATCTGCCTGCAATGCAGGAAACCTGGGTTCTATCCCTAGGTCAGGAAGATTCCCTGGAGAAGGGAAAATGGATAATGCGTGTTTATCAATCAGTATAATACCTAGCATATAATAATATGTTTAATAAATGTTGTCTACTACTGTGGCACCCCACTCCAGTACTCTTGCCTGGAGAATCCCAGGGACGGGGGAGCCTGGTGGGCTGCCATCTATGGGGTTGCACAGAGTCAGACACGACTGAAGTGCCTTAGCAGCAACTACTGTTACTCTTAGTCTGCATATCCAGAGAATATCTCTAAAAAAAGAAAAAAGTTTGTCCCAAGGGAAAATACTAATTTATTGTTAGACCAGAGTATAAGGTTTAGATGTGATGGAACTGGAGACTTAGCAGTTCCTTTTCAATGGCGAAAGATTCTGGATAAGAGCTTGACTAGGAAGGGGCTCTCAAGACAGTTCTAGGATCAGCAGATATCA
>SJYQ01091722.1:309842-325674 GCA_006410935.1 Redunca redunca | reverse complement strand
TTATGGAGCTTCCTCACTGTGGGTATAGTTGTATCAGTGGCTTGTCAAGATTTCCTGGTTAGGGAGGCTTGAGTTGGGGTTCTGGTGAGTGGAGCTAGGTTTCTTCTCTCTTGAGTGCACCCTGCTGCTCAGTCTTCTGGGTGTACCGCTGACCAGCACCCCCAGTAGTTTTAGTAAAGAAGTCTGCTTGCCATTTGGCTGGGAAAGTCTCTCCGGGGCTGCGATTGCCCCTTTCCAGCCCTTACGGCTCTGGCTGCCTGTCCCTGGCGGGGGATGGTCTGCAGCCAGCTACTTCCGTTCTGTCCTTTGTTCTGTGCGCAGTCCTGGCGGTGTCCTATGTTCGAGCTTTTCGTGTGGTTAGCTATCCCCCAGTCTGGTTTACTAGCCCAAGTTAGTTCGTTCTGGTTACTTGCCGGGCTTTCCTACCCGATTCTTACAAAGCTGTGCAGCCTGCGCCTCGCGCGCGTGTCCCTGCCCCGCCCCCACTTGCTAGTGGCGGGTGCAGGTTTATGTGCTGCTTTTCCGCTGGGGAAGTCACTGTTGGGCTTGTAATCTGTCGGTTTTAATTATTCATTTATGTATCGTTCCTGTTATGATGCCCTCTGTGTTTCCAGGGCTCACCACAGACTCGGCAGGGAGAGTGGTTCCTGGTGTTTGGAAACCACTCTTCTTAAAGTTCCTTTCCTGGGTCGGCCTTCCCTATCCGGGACGGAGCTCCCTCCCCACCTCCGTTGTCTCTTTTTTCATCTTTTATATTTTTTCCCTACCTGTTTTTGAAGGCAATGATCTGCTTTTCTGGGTGCTTGATGTCCTCTGCCAGCATTCAGAAGTTGTTTTGTGGAGTTTGCTCGGCGTTGAAATGTTTTTTTGAGGAATTTGTGAGGGAGAAAGTAATCTCCTCGTCCTAATCCTCTGCCATCTTCCCAGCTAATTAAGACTTTAAAATACTCCAAAACTCACTGTGCTGTTTATGGTTGAGAGGTAGTAAACAATCATGTGCATAGTGGCAGGAGTATGGATAATCCTCTATATGACTATTTAAATGAAACTGGTCAGGTACCCAGGATAGCCCAGAGATTTTAATCTGCTCTTTCAGTATATGTGTCGAGCTCCTCTCCCTAGGACTCAGCCATGAGCTGGAGGATACTATGAGTAGTAAGCTCTTGCCTTTACTAAAAAAATGTCCTGTTCTCTAATTCTTTGGCAATAACCTTTAATTGTTTTCATGTCCCTCATTATTCCTTCCTTAGGATTCACTCTTGCCTAGCTAGTTCCCCAGTCCCTTGAGCAAATCACTTCTATTGGGTCTGTTTCACCAGGCATCCAAGTAAACCAAGATGTGTCTGTCTTTTTGAACTTGAGCTAGAGTTACTTTTGGCTTACATTACAAACAAGCATTCTCTCTCTGTGTGTGTATGTGTTTTTCTGTCTCTTACAAACAGGAATTTATATTTTTTGGCATCAGAAATTTTTCATTATAAATTGCTTGTAAAATTAACTCTGGTATACTTGACTCCTTAAATCTCTTTCAAAGATACTTTGTCAGGGGAGTTTCAATAGAACATCATTTGAGATGATAGTCACTTACATGAATCCTCCCAGACAATCTTTCAGTGATGTTAACTGGTTCTTCTTGAACCTTACCTGAAGCCAGAATTCAAAACTAATGGAAAGATGTTCTTAGTAGTTTATTAAAGAACACTTATTTATATGACTTCTAGATAGCAATCACCTATGCTTCCTTTGTTCTTATTCAAGTACTACATAAGTGTCAGACAATCCATATAAGCTATTCTTGCATCAATGTAAAACATTTTTTTTCACTAGATGAGACCTGAATCACAAGGATTCTTTTCTAAAGGCAAAAAATTTAAACAATACCTCTAAGACAAAAATAGCACTATCCCTTTCACTGATAACTCATTTGAGTTTAGGCATTAATCTGTTTCTCTTCTCTCTTTCCCATGTTCTTGATTTTTCTTAATATTGAAATACTGATCAGTGTTTGCTTTTTACATACTGGGAGATTTTAAACCTATGAGATCAGACTTCATTGTTCTTCTGTGTACTATAACATCTGTTTANGTGTTTGCTTTTTACATACTGGGAGATTTTAAACCTATGAGATCAGACTTCATTTTTCTTCTGTGTACTATAACATCTGTTTATACAATCGCTTTTGACCTAACACATCAGAGAAAATTTCTATCTTTATAGTAAACTCCTTGCATGTTTAGAGAAAGCCAGCCACTCCTGTGAAAGCATGGCTGCAATTCTTGTGATAGGTTATCTCAGACATGTGAAATCATCACATCTTCCTAGAAACTGAGAAACAATAATAATTATTATCATTGGCCAAATGACTACTACATGGCATCTACTGGATCAAGTTTACAGTAACCTCAGACAAATTAATAAGGTAGATAGTGTTATTATTCTTGTTTTATACACAGGAAACTGAGGCTCAGGGAAGATAAATATGGCATTATTCCTTCAAGTCCAGATGTTAAAAGATTTTTAATTCTGATAAGGCTGTGAGGCCTGGATCAACAAAAAGCTCACCATCAGCTTGTGAGGTGTACCATTTAGTTTCTTGTGTATGTGAACATAGTGGCCAGACCAAAGTGCAATGAATGAGGTCATGTGCCGTGTGTGGTCAGCCTACCAGGTGTGGAAGCATTACTCCCCTAGTGCATCTCTGCTGTTCTGATCATTGTTCACAACATCCAAGTAACCGCTGTCAGTGGAGTGAGGACCTCCTTCTAAGCAGGAAACTGGTAAAAATGCTTGAGGATGTGATGAAATAAAGCCTCAGACTGTCTTCATGCTAAATGAAAGAGTTGCATAGTGAGCCCATCAAGGTACTAGGCAGATTAGAACTGCTCATATCAAGCAAAAGACTTTGGGCTGGCATCAAGACTAAGAGAGTGCAAATGTTACAAATGAAGAAAGGATTTGTGCCTGGAAGTCCCATTTTGAATTGGTAGCTTCACTAATAACTGATTGAAGGACAGTCAATTCTGTGCTCAATAAGTGAGTGCCCTCAGTTGATCCAGCGTTAGCCTTTTTGTCCACATCTCTATATACTTGATGTTATTTTCTCATCAAGTATGCTTACTTTGAAAATAAAAAAAACAGCACACAATACAAAAGCTGGAAGAAGGGGATTCCTTCACTGCCCTCTCAGGCTCTTAATTCTGTCTGTCTGAAGTGACTTATTTACACTGCAAGAAGTTAGGATGTGTTTAGTACATCTCAAAGTTGTTTTCATTTATTTTTTCTTTTTAATTTATATTTTTATTGAAGGATAATTGATTTACAGGATTTTGTTTTTTTCCTTTCAAACTTCAGCATGAATCCCCGCCATAGGTATACATGTAACCTCTCCCTTTTGAACCTCCCTCCCATCTCCTGTCCCATCCCACCTCTCTGGATTGATACAGAGCCCCTGTTTGAGTTTCCTGAACTATACAGCAAATTCCCATTGGCTATCTCTTTTACATATGGTAATGTAAGTTTCCATGTTCCATACATCTCACCCTCTCCTCCCCTCTGCCCATGTCCATAAGTGTTCTCTGTGTCTGTTTCTCCATTTCTGCCCTGTAATAAATTCTTCAGTACCATTTTTCGAGATTCCATATATGTGTGTTAGAATATGATATTTATCTTTCTCTTTCTGACTCACTTCACTCTGTATACTAGGTTTTAGGTTCATCCACCTCATCAGAACTGACTCAAATGTGTTTCTTTTTATGGCTGAGTAATATTCCATTGTGTATATGTACCACAACTTCTTTATCCATTCATCTGTCAATGCACATCTAGGTTGCTTCCATGTTCTAGCTATTGTAAATAGTGCTGCAGTGAGCAATGGGATACAGGTGTCTTTTTCAACTTTGATTTCCTCAGGATCTATGCTAAGTGTGGGATTGCTGGGTCATATGTTGGTTTTATTCCTAGTTTTTTAAGGGATGCCATACCGTCTTCCATAGTGGCTGTGTCAATTTACATTCCCACCAACAGTTTAAGAGTGTTCCCTTTTCTCCACACCCCCTGCAGCATTTATTGTTTGTAAACTTTTTGATGATGGCCATTCTGACCAGTGTGAGGTGATACTGTGGTTTTGGTTTGCATTTCTCTAATAATGAGTGATATTGAGCATCTTTTTGTGTTTGTTAGCTATCTGTATGTCTTCTTTGGAGAAACGTCTGTTTAGGGCTTTTTCCAACTTTTTAATTCGGTTGTTACTACAAAGCTACAGTCATCAAGACAGTATGGTACTGGCACAAAAACAGAAATATAGACCAATGGAACAAGACAGAAAGCCCAGAAATAAACCCATGCACTTATAGGTACCTTATTTTTGACAAAGGAGGCAAGAATATACAATGGAACAAAGGTAGCCTCTTCAGTGAATGGTACTGGGAAGACTGGACAGCTACATGTAAAAGAATGAAATTAGAACACTTCCTAGCCCCATATACAAAGATAAATTCAAAATGGATTAAAAACCTAAATGTAAGACCAGAAACTATAAAACTCTTTCAGGAAAACATAGGCAGAACACTTGATGACATAAATCAAAGCAAGATCCTCTATGACCCACCTCCTAGAGTAACGGAAATGAAAACAAGAGTAAACAAGTGAGACCCGATTAAACTTAAAAGCTTTTGCACAGCAAAGGAAACTGTAAGCAAGGTGAAAAGACAGCCCTCAGAATGGGAGAAAATAATAGCAAATGAAACAACTGACAAAGGATTAATTTCCAAAATATACAAGCAGCTCATACAACTCAATGCCAGAAAATCAAAAGTTGTTTTCATTTATTTTTAAATGAAACTTCTGAAAAATATTTTGCTCTGACAGAAAAAATAATTGGGGAAAAGCTTAGACGTAGAGTTAGTAGTGTGTTTGTCGGCTTTATAGGGACTGGGGAAGCTGATCCCTGTAGTATCTTATTTTCCCTTCCCACCTTGCCAAAGTTTGCTATCCATGACAGTTTGCAGAAACTCTTCAAGATTTTTTTTTTTTTNNAAAGACAGCCCTCAGAATGGGAGAAAATAATAGCAAATGAAACAACTGACAAAGGATTAATTTCCAAAATATACAAGCAGCTCATACAACTCAATGCCAGAAAATCAAAGTTGTTTTCATTTATTTTTAAATGAAACTTCTGAAAAATATTCTGCTCTGACAGAAAAAACAATTGGGGAAAGGCTTAGACGTAGAGTTAGTAGTGTGTTTGTCTGCTTTATAGGGACTGGGGAAGCTGATCCCTGCAGTATCTTATTTTCCCTTCCCACCTTGCCAAAGTTTGCTATCCATGACAGTTTGCAGAAACTTTTCAAGATTTTTTTCTTTTTTTTTTTTGCTTAAAAATATTCTTTTTAGAGTCCCAAGTGATTCTTTCACATGAGTCATAGTGTCGTGTATTTCCGCATTTACTGTGAGTTCTATCGGAAATGATGATGATCCTCTGAGAAGGGGCTGGGGCAAAATGTGGTGGTTTCTCTCCTAGAGGAAAGAAATGCGTTATCCCTCAGAGTCGCCCAGCTCTTAGACCCATGGGAATATGTTAATACCCTGAAAGGTGAACTTGTTTCTAAAGAAACACTGTTCTGTTGTCTCTGGGAATTTGGTTTGTTTGTACAGATGGCAAAGATTGGTCCTAGATTTCTTCACTAAGGCAAAATGTGGAATACAAATTGAGCAAACTGAGAATGAAATCTACTTGATAATACGAGTACTAATCACAAAACGTGTAGTTTTTTCTTATTTTTGCTGGATTTTAAGACTTGTTTATTGTACTAATTTTACAAGCACTTGTAAAACAGTTATGAAAGGTTAAATTCTTAAGAAATAACGACATCACAACACATTTTTACTTCTGGACATCCCTAGGCCTAACAGTAATATAAGGTGCCAGTATTATTGTGGGAAAGAAAGATAATTCCAGTGCCCTTTACTTCAGGTTCCAGTCAGCCCACTGATGGCCTGCCTACGTCAGACAGAATCCTAGAAAGTCTGCAGTCCTTGCCGGATTTGTTCCACGTGGAAGACCAGGGACAGCTCTAGGAGAATAAGTGGGCTGAAGAGTGGGTATAGGCCATCTGGAAGTTGTACATGTTTAGGATTCTGGAAAGATTGAGTAGCATTTGAATGCTGACTCCATATATCTTAGCTAATCAAATACTCTAAAATTCTGTTTCCCCAGTTTTTTTTTTTCTTTCTTTCTTTTTGATTTTTCCCTACTTTTTTTTTTTTAATTTTAGGTACATTTCCTTGTATTTAAAAGGGAATGTTAATTATAATAGTCCTCATGTATTTCCATAATCTTCAAATCATGTACTATATAGGAATGCGGTTTTTAAACTATATTAGGAAAGTGAGTTATCCCAAAGCTTAGCATATTAGTTTAATGCAGTAGTTGGCAGTTGACTTCCTAGTTGGCCTTGGTAGACAATACAGCCCCATGGGATAATTGCTAATCAGGTTCAAAGATGAGTGGGTTTGTTTAGCTTTCCTTGTGTCACATGGAATGGATAACTGGAATGAATAACTTTTAATGGGTTATCCACATTATCCATTTTGACTTCAAAAGAGGTATTGGACAAAAGAGGTATTGTGATAGAGTGGGCACAAGCTTGGACTTTGGGGTCAGATAAAGATGAGTTTGAAGCCAGGTTCTCATAATTATTGAATGTATTACAAAGTACTTAACTCTCAGGCCTTAGTTTCCTTACCTATCGAACAAAGGTGAATATCTCCATCTTCCAGATTCATTAAAGAGATATTGCAGTAAGGCATCTGTACAATAAAGGATGAATACAGTGAGCATATGGCCATTACAATGAACATGAACATTCATTCTAGTCAGTAAGCTCAGATGCTGGTGTAAACAGCCAGAGGTGCCCACCACTATGCCCCCTGGGAGCCTCTCAGTCCTGGATATGGCCTTCCAGGATGTCTTTAAGTCCAAAAAATAAGTGAACAATCTTTGGAGTTAAGCAGTTTAACTTCAACTCCTGTCGTTTACCACTAGTAAATAATGGTTAATTCAGATAAATGATTTATGTTGAGTATATTTTTGTCTGTCTTTCCAACAGACTCTATACTTTTTTCTAGGATTATTTGTTATATCTTAGGGCTAATTCATCTCACATGGCTAATCATTAGCTCCTTGTGATATGTGTTATTATACATTATGAAATTAATTACCATTCTGAGAACTTCATCTATTATTAAATTATAGTACCTTACACAGAAGACAGACAGATAACCTTGGTTGGTGCTTGTCAAGTTCAGGCCAATAAGGTGTGCAGATTCAAGGGGGGCAGCTCCTAGTAACTGTTAGTCGGCCCTCAATGGCATGTGTTCCTTTTTCACTACCTGGGACATTGTGAAGCCATAGAAGGCTTACTGTTGCCAAGGACTATGAAATGCAATTAATATGTTGCTGTAATGGAAGAAACACATGTAGTCCATAGATTGACCCCTTCCTTGGGAATTCTCAAATGAAGTAAGTCTAGAGACTTACCAGGCATATCTTGTATATCTGTACTGTGATGGTTTTCCTGTAGAAGGAAAGAATAGTACAGGCCTCTTGATTCAAAAGCTCTGGCTATCATCCTGGTATTGTGTGAACATTCAACAGACAAAATTCCAGGATTAGTCTCATCTGGTGTTTATTGCTGTTGAGTCAAGGTGAATTGAATAAAGGGCTACCATATGTAGCCTTCTTCGTTTCCTAGCTACTGAAACATTTCGAGGTCAGATTCTTTTTTACCGTAATAATATCTTTTCAAGTGAGGGAAAGTACGGATCAAGAAAAAGCAACATATAAAAGATATTTACTGCAGAATAGAGTTCTTTATAGGTGAAAAAAATCAACAAAACATTGGTTGTACCCCATGGTTAGAGAAACTCTCAAATGACTCTGCTTAAACTGGTTTTTCTCTGCATATCCTTCCCTACTTCCATGGAAACCAGGAGCTCTGGATCTCATGCCTTCTCTGGTTTCTCCCTTTTCTTTTAATAAATATTCTTGTGTTCTCTCACCCACTAATTATCGTCACCATGTGCCTATATTGCTAACAGCTTAAAGAGAGCAGTTCCTTTGAAAATACAATCTTTTTAAATGCATCATCATTTTGAAGTGGTCTCATAAATTTTGTTGCTGATTTGGGATCTTAAACGGTATATTTATTTATATTAAATTCTGCCTGCTGTTCATCTTGAAGATATTATATTTGTATAGTTAACAGAAGTGATGAGCCAAATTTAATTTTCTTTCTACTCTGGAATGCTTTGCATCTTGTAATCACCATTGATTGCCTACTTACTAGTCAGAATCAATAAAAGGAGTAGATGTAAAATTGCCCAATCTCATGTTTTATAATATAATAGTCTAGTCAAAATGGAGGGTGCTAATAGCATTCAGCTGCATAGACATTATCTGATAATGACAGTGCGTATAGCTCAGACTACAGAGGAGCAAATTAAAGTTGGAAGCTCAAATATTGAACTTTATTTTGTTTAGAAGGAAGTTTATGCACAGATCTCATCAGAATGTATGTTTTACTCTTTTGTAGATAATAATATAATTTTTATTAACTTTTAATCATTTTGATTGCATTTATTTTCAGAGCTCAGTAACACTATTTTGCCTTTGTGTTAAGATTTATCTAGTATAATTGATACATTTGCCTAAAGGCCATAAATATGAGATTATGAAAACACTAAAGCACATAGATCTGTTCTGATAATAACAACTTTCAATTTCAGGATTGTATAAATCAGTAACACCCTTGAGATAAAACATGAGAACTATTACTAGGCAGTCAGAGAGTTAGTCCTCTACTTTTAAGCATTTGCACTTCTCTGTTTATTGATCATTATGGGTCTCAGAAAATAATTTCATTGAACTATAATAATTTCATTAAATAATTCTAAAATGACTGTTTTATATAGAGTCTGTTAAAATCAGGCCTCCCACTGGGGCTAGTCTTTGGATCCTTCAATGGATATTCAGAATTTTAGGTCCTTAAGCATCCTTGATTATGGTTTTACAAAAGAGAAACAATGTGTACAGTTTCAGAGTCCATCTAAAACAGAGCTGTTCTGAGAAAATCAATCTTAACAATTGATAAATTACATCCCCTATTGGAAAAGAAACATGTTCATGGCATTTTGAAAGACATTCAGCATGGTAGTCAAGTTCTTTTAGTGAGTTTCCTGACAATTATGTTCTTTTACTATTCCCTACACCTAGAAGTAAGAATTCCTCCCCAGACAGCTTTCAAATACAGTGATTAGGGAGTGTACATGGAATAGAAACCTTGTTTGTAGATTTTGATTATGGATTAATTACTTAATTGTGTCTTTTGCCTGTTTAGGGTTGTTAATGGATATGAATATTTGGTTTTTGACCTTTTTTGTCCCCCATTCTTTTGTTCTGGTTTGTATTAAGTTCTCCTCACTGGAAGTCATGTAATAGAATCACTTTTCCATATCATGTTCCTGTCTTCACTGTCTATTCTATAGTAGTATAAGACTTTTGTTTTGGAGCAAGAAGTGTATTAGATCAAAGGGCAAAGGACTACCTGCACTAATTTTGCTTTTGTTGTTCTGTAATTCTATACTCTGGAGATAGGCTTTTTGGTAAATGATTTTTATTTTACATAGGATGAAAATTTGTAAGAATTTTGTAAGAATAACATAAACTTTATAACAATGAAGTTATGGTCTAGAGATACTAAGAGATGCTCAAGAAAGCTTTTTCATTTTTTTAGACATATATGGTTAATGAAAATCCTCTGTAATATTTTCAGAAGTCTTACTCTTTGCTGAGTACTGTTCTCAATGTTGTATGTGTTACCTCTTTTAATCTGAACAGCTGTTCTATGAAGTAAGCACTATTTTACCTTATTGTACAGCTAAGAAAACTGGTGCACAGAGAGGTTAGGTGATACTGAAAAATGACAGAGGCAATATTTGAATTTCTCTTAACTCCATCTCAACAACTCATTCTGATTCCCAGGAAAGCCCGAGGTCATTTGGTCCCCATGGACAAAACATTGATAGTAATTACCCCTTTCCATTGGATAAAAGCTAATGATTAAAATAAGGAGACTCGTACTAAACCTACAGCTTCCAAATTTGTCAGCACTGGAACTGCTTATGCAGTATCCAGCCTCAGGTGTGAGACAGGGAGGCAGGATGCATAGAGGTGGGTCAGGGCCTCGAGCAGAGCATCAGGGATAAGCACAAATAAAAGTTGCCCTTGGGAAATAACAGCTAAGTTTTATTGTGTGCTAAACCCAGTGTAATGCAATGCCTTATTTAAAGTTAGCATCTTGTAATTATTCCAGTTTTATCAATGCAGCAACTGGAGTTTAAAATGGTTAGGCAGTTTTCCCAGGGTTACATAGCTACTGAATGACAGTAGCAGAACCCAGACTCAGTTTGTCTGAATCCAGAGGTCATTGCTCTGGGATTTCTGGTTTAGCATCACATGTAAAGAGTTTCGAAGTTATCATTCCTGTCCTTACAAGAAAAACCTGGACAAACTGGAAATCAGTGAGTTCTCTTGGACCCGCAAGAGACGAGGTTTCCAGGCAAATCACCACCTCCAGTCTAGAAAGACAGGCTCATTCAGAGAGAAACATTAAGATCTGCATACTTGCAGCAGAAGCCACTGGAGTCATGGGAACACTTCAGTGATAATTTTGATGAATTACTGGATGCTAAATAGGGGAGTAGTATGAATGTGAGAAATTCTGAGGGACCTCAACCTCAGAAAGTCCCTAACACATTCATGGGATATACCTCCAGAAATCCCACTGGTTTCTTATGATGAACATTTCATCATTATTCTGGCAAAGAGTGATTATTGTGAAATAAGCCCAGAGTTTTCTTCATAACAAAAGTTTACTCTCCAGGGAAGACTTTTTCAGGGCTTTATTTATGGCCCAGCTAAGGAAAGGGCATTCTTCCCATTCTAGATCTCTGTAGCCTTCCAGTCATCTCTGAGGTTGTCCACAGAGGTCATGTCTTCAGTGAAAATGTATTGGAAACACCACAACCAGGGAATAATATAGGGGAAAGAGAAGCAAATAAAGTATGTCACAGGCTTACCTGGTGGCTCAGACGTGAAGAATCTATCTGCACTGTGGGAGACCTGGGTTCTATCCTTGGGCTGGGAAGATCCCCTGGAGGAGAGCATGGCAACCACTCCAGTTTTCTTACCTGGAGAATCGCCATGGATAGAGGAGCCTGGTGGGCTACCGTCCATGGGGTCGCAAAGAGTCAGACACAACCGAGAGACTAAGCACACAACACAAAGTCACTGGAGTGACTTTGAATGTACCACAGCACAAGTGGAAAGAGCCTACTGAAGCACTGAGATGTAATTGGACAATTATAGAATATTCCTCCTCCTCCACGTCTTGTCACCACTCCCACAGGGCTACATATAATAACTGGATTACAAGTGAAAAACTGCAGCAGACACATACATACACACCTATAGAAAACATTAAACGCAGCACAACTTTTAGCCAGATAGCCAGATTAACATAAATCCTCAAACTAAAAATTAAGTTACATCAGTTCCTGTTCCTGATATAATATATCCAGCTTTCAGCAAAAAGTTACAAGACATGCCAAAAAGCAAGAATAAATGTTCTGAAGAGACAAAGCATTTATCAGAAACAGACTCAGATATAACACAGATACTGGGAATTATCAGACAAGGAATTTAAAATAAACATGGAACGTGACTGATGTGTTAGGTACCCTAATGGAAACGTAGACAACGTGCAAAAACAGATGATAGAACAGTCAGAATAGTGCCCTCCTTCCATGCCAAGGTATTCACATTGTGATCTTCAGAAACTATGAATACATTATCTTAAAAGGCAAAAAAAACTTTGAAGATGTCATTAAAGGCTTTGAGATAGAATATCTTGGATTGTCTAGGCCCTATAATCACAAGGGTCCTAAAAAGTAGAAGAGAAAGGCAAGAGAGAAAGTCAGAATGGCGCAACGTGAGAAGGACTCAATGACAGTTGTTAACTTTGAAGACAGAGGAAGGAGGCAAGGGATGCAGACAGGTCCCAGAAGATGGAAAAGGCAAGATAGTGGATTATTCCCTAGAGCTTCCAGATAATAACGCAGTTCTTCCTACACCTTGATTTTGGCCCAGTGGGACCTGTGTTGTACTTTTAACATACAGAACTGTATGACAGTATGTGTGTTTTGCTTTTGGCAGCTAAGTTTGATATAATTTGTTAAGGTATCCATTGAATACTGATGCAGATGGGTCGTGTAAGCAGAGGGATGGAAAATTCCAAGAAAGAATCAAAGGAAAGGCTAAAAATCAAAAGCACTGTAACCAAAGTGAAGAATGCTTCTGATGAATTCATCAGTAGACTTGGCCCAGATAAGGAAAGAATCAGTGAACTAGAAGATAGGTCAATAAAAGCTTCCCAGATTGGAATATGTAAGGAAAAAAACTGACTCAATGAAAACAAAACAAAACACAGAAGAGAACATCCCAAGAATTATGGGGCCATTTCAAAAGATATTTGGGATAACAAAAAGGGTAGAAAGAAAAGAAAAAGGTCAGAAGAAATATTTGAAGGAGTAATTGCTGACATGTTCCAAGATAGACACACAAAAGATTAAGGAATCTGAGAACACCAGGTAGGATAAATACCAAACACGGGTATGCATGCACACAGTCACACACACACACACACACACACACACACACACATACCTATGCATGTTATGTTCAAACTGCAGTTGGTCAGAGACAGACAAAGACTTGAAAGAAGCCAGGGGGATAAATAATGTTACCTTTGGAGGAACAAGTATAAGAATTACAGTCATCTTCTGGTCAGAAATCATGCAAGCCAGCAGAATATGGAGTGACATATTCAGTGATGAAAGAAGAAACTGTCCACCAAACTAGAATTCTATATACATCAAAATTATTCTTCAAAATATAGGAGAAATAAGCACTTTCTCAGACAAACAGAAACTGAGAGAACTCATCATCAGTCAAATTTATCCTGTAAGAATTACTAAAAGAAGTTCTTTAAAAGGAAGGAAGATGATATAGGTCAGAAATTTGGATCTACATTAAAAAAAAGTTCATCAGAGAAGGAATAAATAGAGATAAAATAAAGTTTTTTAGTTTCCTTATTCTTAATTAAACCAAAAGGCAGCTTTAAAGTAATCATAGTAACAATGAATGGTATAATGTAGTATATGGATTATAGTAAATGAAGACAGCAGTGTTAGAAAGGGTGAAGCATACAGATGATATTCTGGACCAGTAGGGGGCTTGAAGGACCTCTTCAGATTGTAGTCAGAACAGAAAGGATTGCTGGAAACCCCTGCATGTGATTTAGGTCAAAGGATAACTTATAATACTCACTATGTTCCAGGTGCTGTTTAATATTAGGGGCAAAAATATGAATAAGTGTGGTCCATACATTTAAAAAGTATAGCTAACCAGGAATCATAGACAAATAAATGAGTATCATCTAGATCATTCATTTGTTCAACACATATTTCTTGAGCACCTACTTTATACAAGGAAAACTAATAAATGCCAAAATTGAGAAGTACAGAAGTGTTATGAAATCACATAGGGAGCTAATAGTCATGTCTAAAGGTATGAATTAAAGCTTCATGAGAGATATTAATAGGACTAAAAGGAGAAATAGAACATTACAGGTAAGAACCTGAATAAGCAACATGAATGGCAGACATGAGGCATTAGCAATTTCTGAATTAGTAAATTATATGAGTATTTCATACTTTGTCTCAAATCAGTTCCAAGCATTATGTAGCTTAGGGCCCAAGGACCAGATCAGACTATGAGATACACTAGAAATGAAAGAATGGGGCAGGAACTAACAACTCATTATGAGTTTAAATATCAAATTTGACATACTCATGTTGATACTACCTTTTTTCTGTTTGTTTTTAAATCAACACCTGAAATGGAATCAAATTAACATTTTTTTTAACTTTTCATTTTATATTGGGGTATAGCTGATTCAAATGAACATTCTTAATCCTAGAGTAGGAAGTCAGTTTCCTGAGGAACATTAACTCTTGGCCAGAGAGTGAGCCATAAGCTGGAAGACACAGTGATTATAGATAAACAGTTCATCAGTTGTGTAGATTGAAGTCCAATCAAATGAGAGTCTACCAAATGTATTAGTCCTGTTAGGCCAGAGACTGAAATCAGTGTGTCACCACTGGAGCCATGGCATTTAGAGGGACCAGAGAGGGAGAAAGAACCCACTGTTGACATGCTGATCTGGTTGGCTTAGAGTTGGGATAGGATGGGGACAGATTAAGACCCATCAATCTGGGACAGATGATTGAAAGATAAAAATTACATTTGATTTTGTGGAGGAAGAGCTCAATATGAGAGGAATCATCAAGGAAACGGAGATCAGCCTATGTAATACTCAGCTTTCTAGAACTGAACTGCCCAGTAACATGGTCACTAGTTAAATTTAAGTTAATGAAAATTACATAGAATTGTATATGAGGTCCTCAGTTGTTCTAGTCTCATACTGAGTGCTCTTATGTGCCTAGTGGCTGCCATATTGGATAACACAGAAATCAAACATTTCCACCAATACAGAAGAATCTTTCAGATGGTAGTGTTTTAGGGCAGTAGCCCCCAAACTTTTTGGCACCAGGGATCAGTTCTGTGGAAGGCAGTTTTTCCATGGACTGGGTGAGGGGGGTGGTTTCAGGATAGTTCAAGTGTGTTACATTTAATATGCTCTTTATTTCTATTATTATTATGTCAGCTCCACCTCAGATCATCAGGCATCAGATCCTGGAGGTTGGGAACCCCTGTTCTAGAGTGTGTGAGAGGTTATAATACATCAGAAATGCAGGTTAATATCTTCTAGAAACAACTATAAAGCAGCTTTTAAAAAATTTTGTTTTTAATTTTTCCACTGAGGATAAGAAAGCTCTTGCAGTATAATTATCCAGCTCTACCCACAAACATTTGTATGGATGTTTGTCTCTTGTAAGTAGAATGAAATATTCTCATTTTTACAAATTAGGAAATTTAGTGAAGTCAAGTCACTTCACACTAGTAGTAAATGGAATAGTCAGGAGTTTAAGTCAGGTTGCTTAGCTCCAAAGCCTGTTCACTCGACCTTTGTACTCCAAGACACCCCAGAAGGCTACATCCAGGACAGAGGTCACCGGTGGTCGCTGGCAGGGGCACCTTGGCTGTTCAGTGCCAGTGTCTAGACTTAGTAGGGAAAGTGTCCATTCTGCTTGGGCAGCAGTTGATAGATATTTTGTAATATTACTGTTGCCAGAAAACATATATATTAATGTTCACCTTTTTGATCTTTGCTAAAAGTTACATGCATTTAATACTTTTCATCAATACCAAGACTCATTGGTTTTCATGAGTCTAATTTGCTTTTCATTGTTTAGTGAAAAAAAGTGAGAAAACTCTTTATGTACAATATAAACACACTGCTTTTCTTTTTCAATACTTGAAACAGTGGATGTTTGACCAACTAGAAGTATTAAAAAATAAATTCACTTCCATATACTGGAAGCAACTCTTCAATTTCTTAGTCTGAAATAATGTGATAAATAAATGTGATTAATGTGATAAATAAACCTTCATTTCTATTCTGTGTTTTTAGTTTCTTCTTTGGGGAGATGTTAGGTTCAAAATATCATCTTCAAATTCATTTTGGGTTTTGTTTCGGTTTTTTTTTTAAAGAGCTAATTGCAATGCATTGTTTTTTCCCCCCAGCTTTTTCTT
>SJYQ01091722.1:287142-303792 GCA_006410935.1 Redunca redunca | reverse complement strand
AAGTTAAATAAGCAGGGTGACAATATACAGCCTTGACGCACTCCTTTTCTATTTGGAACCAGTCTGTTGTTCCATGTCCAGTTCTAACTGTTGCTTCCTGACCTGCATATAGATTTCTCAAGAGGTAGGTCAGGTGATCTTCTATTCCCATTTCTTTAAGAATTTTCCAGTTTATTGTGACCCACACAGTCAAAGGCTTTGGCATAGTCAATAAAGCAGAAATAGATGTTTTTCTGGAACTCTCTTGCTTTTTCCATGATCCAGCGGATGTTGGCAATTTGATCTCTGGTTCCTCTGCCTTTTCTAAAACCAGCTTGAACATCAGGGAGTTCACAGTTCATGTATTGCTGAAGCCTGGCTTGGAGAATTTTGAGCATTACTTTACTAGCATGTGAGATGAATGCAATTGTGCGGTAGTTTGAGCATTCTTTGGCATTGCCTTTCTTTGCAATTGGAGTGAAAACTGACCTTTTGCAGTCCTGTAGCCACTGCTGAGTTTTCCAAACTTGCTGGCATATTGAGTGCAGTACTTTGACAGCATCATCTTTCAGGATTTGAAACAGCTCATCTGGAATTCCATCACCTCCACTAGCTTTGTTTGTAGTGATGCTTTCTAAGGCACACTTGACTTCACATTCCAAGATGTCTGGCTCTAGATTAGGGATCTCATCATCATGATTGTCTGGGTCGTGAATATCTTTTTTGTACAGTTCTTCTGTGTATGCTTGCCACCTCTTCTTAATATCTTCTGCTTCTGTTAGGTCCATACCATTTCTGTCCTTTATCGAGCCCATCTCTGCATGAAATGTTAACTTGGTATCTCTAATTTTCTTGAAGAGATCTCTAGTCTTTCCCATTCTGTTGTTTTCCTCTATATCTTTGCACTGATCGCTGAAGAAGGCTTTCTTATCTCTTCTTGCTATTCTTTGGAACTCTGCATTCAGATGCTTATATCTTTCCTTTTCTCCTTCACTTTTCGCCTCTCTTCTTTTCACAGCTATTTGCAAGGCCTCCCCAGACAGCCATTTTTCGTAACTGAACTGTAGTCAGTACCATTTTCTTTTTCTGGTTTGATGCTACTATATTTGAATGATTTAGAGAATGTTAATCCAGGCACCTATTTTTTAAAAAAAAGCTTTTTATCTGTATTGGGGCATAGCTGATGAACAATATTGTGGTAGTTTCAGGTGAACAGTGAGACAACTCAGCCATAGGTATCCATGTGTCCATTCTCCCCGCAAGTTCCCTTCCATCCAGGCTGCCACATAAGATTAAGCAGTGCTCCCTGTGCTATACGGTAGGTCTTTGTTGGTTATTCATTTTAAATATAGCATTGTAGGCACATACTTTTACTGCAGTTATGTAAACAAAGGCAGGAAGCAAAGAAGTGGGGAATAATAATTATGGGAACACATCAGTATTTGAATGGCTTGTCACATGTTACCCATGTATTTTCGGGTAAACTAGCCATTAATACTAAATTACTGCTTTCTTATCTATAAAATGGGAGTAATAACACCTACCTCATGAGTGGTTGTGTTAAATGTTACATACAATGAACGTAAAGAACCTAATTCATGTGCTAGGTGCTCAATAAATGAGAATTTTTGTTATTATCTTACTAAAATATTTTTAAAAATAGACCTAACAGTAAATTCTAAATCTCCAAATTAGTAGTTAATAACATTTGTTTCTATATGACAATTTAATTCTTAATATCTAAACTGTTTGGAGCTTCTTTGGCGGCTCAGACTTCAAAGAAACTGCCTGCAATATGGGAGATGTGGGTTCGATTACTGGGTCAGGAAGTTCCTCTGAAGAAGGGAATGGCACCTTAATCCAGTGTTCTTGCCTAGAGAATTCCATGGACAAAGGAGTCTGGTGGGCTATAGTCTGTGGGGTCACAAAGAGTCGGACATGACTAAATGACTGACGCCAAGTGTTTAGATACTGGTTAACATAATTTTTGTCTAATTATGAATTTATATCAAATTTATGCAAGTTTATGTGTAAGCAGACAACCTCGAGGCATGTTAGGTATTCTCAACTTGCTTATATCATAATGTCTACATTAGAGCTTTATTCTTTTTGTTTAAGCCAAAAGAGGCCCTTGTGGGAAATGAAAGCTTAAATGCAATTGTTCATAAAGGAGTACTATTATAAATTTATTAATCCCTGTTTTACAGTAGGGAAATACCTCTAAATCTCAATTCATATAGTAAGTATAATCTTTAGAAGCTGAGTTTAAATTTGCTTTTTCTCATCAACTCCTACTTCCTGTCCTATGTACATTATAATTTTAAAGTATTATTTTTTATTTATTCTAAAAATTTTATTGCAGTAACTGCTAATGCTAAAATCTTGAATCATGCTAACTCAGTACCTTTGTGTTAGAAGTTATAAAAAACACATTGAACTGTAACAGAGAAACTGACTAAAGGAGCTCTTCAGTGAATCTTGTAAAATCCAAGATCCCATTTATAACAGAGGTAAATGTATTTGTAGTAAGTGTAATTTTTCATAACACGCAACACCCACATGTAAATTGTAAAATCCATTGTATGCATCTTTATTGGTGAGAATTACAGCTTTCAGCCAGGTATTGGGTTCTTCCTAGAAAGGCATGTCACATATTCGGCTACTTCTCTGTGGTTTTATTGATGTGGCTGTCACCCTCAAAACCCAGTGAATTCAGAAATGAAGCTGCCTTTCTGCTTGATTTTTCACTGAGGTATATTTCAGGAGACCATTGTGAGGCTCTGGTGGAAGAAGCTGAAAGGGTAATTCTCCATGAGAATAATCTTACATCTCTGAGGCTTTCCGTCTGCACACACCCGACTGGTCATTTCCTGAATTCTAAATGGGAAGCTGTGTGCCATTAGTCATGCCAGAGTGGCACCCTCAGTCCTACCAGAAATAATCATTACTTAATTAGCCAGTCTTTTTTTGTCTTTCTCTCTTTCAGTCATATGTTAAAAATGAGGTTACAGAGTCATGAATGGGAGAGAAACAAGCCAAAGGGATAATTAATTGCAAGCCCAGGGCTTCGAGTCAGTTAGGTGAGGCATCTTTGGTTACTAAGGAGTTGTATAACTTTGGACATGTGACTTCAAGTACCTAAGACTCAGTTTCTTCTTCTGTAACCTGGGTATTATAATATAAATCCACCTTAATGACTGTTCAGAGCATTAAATGAGATGATAATATAATTATAAGCACAGTGCCTTTCAGGGTATGTTGGTAAATCCTAGAAAGATCTCTACGTGGAAGCATGGACATTATCTTCTAATTTCTCTCTGAGTGCCATGGGCTTGGGTCCCAGTCTTACTACTTCCTCTTTTCGTGGCTTTCCAGGTCACGTGGTCACCTTTTTTCCTGGCTTCCTGAATGTTAGTGTTGCAGTGCCAACCATCTGTCACTTAAACAGGGGGATCTTATATACTCCCATCAAATGAAATCTGTAATAAGAGAAACACTGTCAGTGGCAAGTGAGGTGAGGGTCTCAGCTGTGGTTTCCATCAACCATCCCAGCCTTGAGGGGCTCTGTTGTCGTCCTTTCAGTTAAAATGTTCCTGACACCCACCCTTTTCAAGTGCAGCTAAAACAAGGAAGTCAGAGGCTGGAGCGCCACAGGTGAGGCTGAATGAATACAGCTCTACCTCACCCACTGCAACTGGTAATTTAGGTCAGTTTTATTGGTTCATGCAGAACTTGAAATTGTCACTCAAAATGGTCTCTGATCATTGTCGTAGATGTCTATCACTCTTTAACAGTTCTACTGCTAATGTGCCTTTCTATTTAAAAGAAACCTTCCACTGTGTATAATATCATTAGGATAAGTACCCTGTTCTGAATGCTTATGTCAAGAAGGGGAAAGAAACCTTTTCAAAGCTTCTTGATAGCCAGGGCTAAGTCATGTGACATTGACTTGGTCAATCAGATGCTTCTGTTTGAGCCATGACTCCAGAATAAGGATGATGGGATTCATTCATGATCACTTTACTGATGGTCAGTAGCAGCATCGCATCCTTAGTAAGGTGATGGTGAAGCTAGATTTTGGTTTGGAAAAATCTGAGATTTTTTTAGCTGCCATTATAAATTTGATGCTACAGCAATTATGGGAGGTAATAAGGAGTTAATCTCACCAAGGAACTAAGAGTATATATATATATGCATATTCACTAGCCACTTGTCCTCAAGTTTTCTGTGATTTAAGACAAACATTTTTCATTGCTTGTGGCTATCCAGTTGAGTTCACTGAATCTATAATGACAATCATAATATAAGCAATTTTATTGACCTGTCAGTTATTATTCGGCTTTCTTATTCTGGTCACATCCCAGCTCTAGGAGGGTGTTATTAATGGAAGACAGTGTTTCTTTGAATCCAAAGTGCTGAATTTTATATTTTTCTTTCATGAATGAGAACTTTGGTGGCTGTACATAACCACCATAAGTTCTTATGAACTTTTAAGAATGCTCTAATTTACTTCACCAGAACTTTAAATATTATATTTACTGAAATCAGAAAGTTATTTTGGGGAGCTATGCATGTATTTAAACTCATAAGAAATTACTGCTTTAATTATTCTTTAAGATAGAAGTTCCTAAAATGTGCTGTTTTGATGAAACCACCCTAAAAAAGAGTTCTGTTGTCAAAATAACTTTGGGAAAAACTACATAAAATCTCTCCGTCTTGAAAATCTATGCTATATATGAGCTCATTTGTATTATTTGATCATATTTATGTATATATATGGCTTCCCTACTGGCACAAGTAGTAAAGAATTTGTCTGCCAATGCAGGAGACCCTGGAGACGCAGATTCAATCCCTGGTTCGGGATGATCCCCTGAAGTAGGAAATGGCAAGACAATCCAGTCTTCTTGCCTGAGAAGTTCCATGGACAAAGAAGCCTGGAGGGCTACAGTCCATGGGGTCACAAAGAGTCAGACATGACTGAGCGACTGAGCATGCACATATATATGTGTGTGTATGTATATTCATTGTATATATGAATTTATTTTACATTGTCTGACCAAAGTTTTCCAGAGTTACTGACTACCAAGACCTTCCCTGTAAGATAAAGCTATGAGTATCCCCTGAAATTATAGTTGCACATTGTGTAATACACTATAGTGTATTAAGAGATACACTTTGGGAAATATCGTGTTTCTTTATGTTACCTGTTTTAAACAATGGATGTTTTAGGCATATACACTTCCATGGATCACATCTGCCTGCTCAATAGTTGTGGGATTTTGAGCATATTGTTTAATTTCTCTCTGCATCAGTTCCTCACCTATAAAATGGGGATAATGGCATCTGTGTCAGAGAATGTTATGTGGATTAAATAGCTCACATATATAAATACTTAGACAAGTGCTACACTTACAGTAAGCATTATATAAAGGTTGGATATTGGTGTTGTTTTTTTTTTTTAAGTTTTTAGGCCAAATTAAAGTCCACTGACATTCTTTTTTTGTGTGTGGAATATTTTGCTGAAGGTCTGTAACCTGTTGTTCTTTTGAAATCCAGTAACTGATTTGCTACTTGCTAATTGTATGCCTGTTCTTAGACTTTTCTATTTGGTGATTCTTTTCTGTTCTACTTCAAAAACTGTTCTATTGAAAGTCACAGAAACTAATGGACGTAAGCATGGTGCTTACTGAATAGATCCAGCAGGCAATCACACTGACATATAAAAACAGGAAATTACAGACATCAAGGCCACATGAGGTTAGACTGAGAAGAGATGTCTCCTTCCATTTCTGGGGCATTTCCTGCTGTTTGGTCTGCTGCTGGGACCTTGCCCTAGTTCTCTACGCTGACTGTCTTGCTTTGTTTGTTCAGTTTTGCCGTTTCCCCTTATCCTTCTTGCCCACTTGCTAAGGCAGTGATTTCTGCGTGGACATCACTTGTCTCTGCATCAGGGTTCCCCCCCAACTAATAAAGTCAATCTTTCAGTGTCTGGATTCCATATTACTAAGAAAAAGTGTCTTTGTGGTTCATGCCAGCCTATAGTTTGCTTCACTGGCCAAATGTCCACTCCTGTTTCTGTTAGCTGTTCAGGCTCTAGCTTTGCCTGGTACAAACATGACCACTTAGACCAGCCTTCCTGGAGGGGTGGTAGTGGTAGTGGGGGGGATAGTCCCAATACCAGAGATGAGCGTAGGTGGTACAGATACTGCAAAATGGCCATGCATCCTATCACTATCTTTGCTGTAAGAAGATGTGTCTTAGTGTTTTCTTCTAGAATTCCTCCTTTTTTTCTCTTCTTTTTCTAAGAACAGCTAAGGGATTCTGGGAAGAATATTTTATAACCATGCAATATCAATTTCATGGAAATTTTTCCAAAAAGTCTAAAAATCTAATGATGATTTCACCTGGCTTCCATAAGATAAAAACACAGTTTGGAGGAAGCCCCTATTACTCAGTAGGGTCTGACCTGGGGTGAGGTTGAATACCACTTCATATTACACTTGTGGGTCAACTGTCAGCTATAAATCCAATCTGGTGACTCCTTTTTACTCTTTCAGCAACCACCCTACTGTAAAAATTTGGTCTTCATGACATAAAGTAGAGTTCAATGGTAAGAGGTAGCTGATAACATTTGAAATTATTGAATTCAAGATCTGAATAAAGGAGATAGATGATAAGCAATTTATATTTAACCTTTATTCTATGCAACCCATTTTCCCTGGTAAATCAACCAAATCTTAACAGTGTCAGAAATCCTTAGAGGATACTCTTTTGGCTCTCTTGTTGTTCAGCCACTCACTGTGTCTGACTCATGGACTGCAGCATGCCAGGCTTCCCTGTCCTTCACTGTCTGCTGGAGTTTGCTCAAACTCATGTCCATAAGTCGGTGATGCCATCCAACCATCTCGTCCTCTGTTGCCCCCTTCTCCTCCTGCCCCCTATCTTTCCCAGCATCAGTGTCTTTTTCAATGAGACAACTCTTCACATCAGGGGGCCACTGTATTTAGCTCTAGCTTCAGCATCAGTCCTTTCGATGAATATTTAGGATTGATTTCCTTTAGGATTGACTAGTTTGATATCCTTGCTGTCCAAGGGATAATTGGACTCTTGCTCAAGAGTCTGCTCCAGCATGAAAGTTCAAAAGCATCAATTCTTCGGTGTCTAGCTTTCTTTATGGTCGAACTGTCACATCTGTACATAACTACTAGAAAAACCATCGCTTTGATTGTACAGATCATTGTTGGCAAAGTGGTGTCTCTGCTTTTTAATACACTGTCTAGATTTGTCATAGCTTTTCTTCCAAGGAGCAAGCGTCTTTTAATTTCATGGCTGCAGTCACCATCCACAGTGATTTTGGAGTCCAAGAAAATCAAAACATTCATTTTGGGAATGTTGAGTTTTAAGCCAGCCTTTTCACTCTCCTCTTGTATTTTTCATTAATTTTATTTCATTTTCATTCATCAGGACATTTAAAATTAAGCTTATCTCCCCTTCCCCAAGAGGCAATTGTTGATCTAGATCACATTATAATTATCTCAGTCCTTAAGGGCTTGCCTGATGTTTGGTAGTAGTTTTTCCTCCTCTATTTTTAAAGCATTTGTCCTTTTTGTTTCAGTCTGACAGTGATATGTGTTGTTCTTTGCAAACAAAGGAAGGAACATCCACACTGCATAAACATTTGTGTCACACTTTCTTCCTGAAATCAGTCTTCTTTTAAACTGGTTAACACATTTGTACTGTCTCTGACACCTTTAACTATGACAACTATGAAACAAAATAGGGTACAGTGAACAAACATATCACTTGGAGCCGATTAGATTAATTACTATTCAGGACACTGCTTAGATTAATTATTTTGTTTGTGTAGTATGTTCGTTAAGTGGTTGCCTGATTGCTGCTCAGAAGATTGATTACTTGTTACATTTACCTTGTGGTTTCTGTGGGGAAAACATCTTTTAGGATTCATCACTTCTAAAAGCCCAGGGGGCTTGGTTGACATGAGAATGCTCCAGTAAAGCTGGGAAATGAAGAACGGGCTGTGGAAAATGTATTCTTTAAATAAACACCTAGAGTGGTGGCTAGAGTAGCCATCAGCTCTGTTTAACATCAGGAGAAACAATCAATGATAAAATTGAGTTAATGTAAACTATACAATCTGAAAACCCAGCACAGTACTTGGATTGTAAAATTGAGGTGAATAAGCACTTCTCAAGATTCTCTTGGTCTCCAGTAAGGCAAAATAACAAACTCTGTGACTTTGTTGTCGTTTTGCCTCTTGACTCTTGCATACCTCCCTCTCCAGTTGCAGTCACATGCCCACTGCTGCTGCTACTGCTGTTTGAGTCTGCCCTCGCCATGAGGCTCAAGAGCCCCCAGGTTCCTTCTGAAGAACCCACACTGCTGCTCTTTGACATGCTTGCCTCACTGTCGGAACCACGTGGGGTTATGTGATGCAAGAGAACATGAATTATCTGCTGTGTTCAAGAAGTGATTGCCTGCACTAGGAAGGGACTTACGATAATAGGATTTGGTTGCAATGAGAGATCATAACAAATTTAAGTAGAAAAGTCCCTTTGAAAGAAACAAATGAGTTAAGGATTAAAAATAGAACAGCTTTTTGTTTAGTGAATGGTTGGACAACTGTCTCCATTTGGGGACCAAAAACTACATTGCTTAAACGTGATTGTATATTATACCTATCTGTGACTTTGAATGCTGATGGCTGTATTAGACAAACAGTTTCAGGACTCAAAGAGGCTTCATCTGTCTTTTCCTGCCAAATAGACCATACCATTGCTCAGAAGACATAGACTAAAGAATATTTCTCTCTTTTCTACTCTTTGACCTTATTATTTAGGACTATTAATCATAGTCATAAAGAAATAAAACAGTGACACAAAATACTTAGTAATAGGGTTGTAATGTAATGGATTTTAACTAACATCGGTCAGTCGGTTGGTTCAGTCACTCAGTCGTGTCCGACTCTTTGCGACCCCATGAATCGCAGCACGTCAGGCCTCCCTGTCCATCACCATCTCCCAGAGTTCACTCAGACTCACATCCATCGTGTCCGTGATGCCATCCAGCCATCTCATCCTGGGTTGTCCCCTTCTCCTCCTGCCCCCAATCCCTCCCAGCATCAGAGTCTTTTCCAATGAATCAACTCTTCGCATGAGGTGGCCAAAGTACTGGAGTTTCAGCTTCAGCATCATTCCTTCCAAAGAAATCCCAGGGTTGATCTCCTTCAGAATGGGCTGGTTGGATCTCCTTGCAGTCCAAGGGACTCTCAAGAGTCTTCTCCAACATCAAATGCATCAATTCTTCGGATTCGTCTCAGTAAATTAGAAGAAAATAACCAAAAAGTAAAATAATGAAATGAAATAAACATTCCTCATGTTTCGGTTCCAACCATCCCCTTTGTGCCTGGAAACTTCCAAAAAGGTAACTCATTTTCAAACAAAAGGTGCTTTTTTTTCCAATATTTAAAACATTTTAAATTTAAAATGATTAAACATCACAATCATATGTCATAACAGCCACATATGTCATAACAGCTCTCCTTCATAAAGGTGCTGCTGCTAAGTCACTTCAGTCGTGTCCGACTCTGTGCGACCCCATAGACGGCAGCCCACCAGGCTCCTCCATCCCTGGGATTCTCCAGGCAAGAACACTGGAGTGGGTTGCCATTTCCTTCTCCAATGCATGAAAGTGAAAAGTGAAAGGGAAGTCACTCAGTTGTGTCCGACTCTTTGCGACCCCATGGACTGCAGCCTACCAGCTCCTCCATCCATGGGATTTTCCAGCCAAGAGTACTGGAGTTGGGTGCCATCGCCTTCTCCTCATAAAGGTGCAGTAATAATTGCCAAAGGAGAAACAGCCTAGAACGTAGATTTGGGGACACTGATAAATGAGAAGATGATGAGAGATGGGCAGTTGTTTTTGAGTTGGTTGGCTTCCTACAGGGGTGCAAAGACTAGAAATTTAAAAAAAAAATGTATTAGTGCAGCTCAAGATGTACTTAGGACTTTTTGATTAAATTCTTCTTTTCCTATGTGATGTGAAAACTGGAACTAGACAGGAATAAATTCTTTAAACATTTTTCTTTCGCACTGACTGCGTTGGTGTTTCTTTATGGGTACCTAAGTTCAAGTCCTGTAGAAAATTCCAGTGACAAAGGAGCCGAGCATGCTATGGTCCATAGGGCTGCAAAGAAGCCCTGTGTGCTAAGTCGCTTCAGTTAGCACATACAACTTTTTCAGCAGTTCACCCCTCCCAAATTCCTCATTTCTAATAGACCACTATCTTGGGAAGTAGGTCTAAGACTATTAAGGGAATCAAATTGCCTGTAAAACAAGTTTCCAAACTTTGAAAACTCTAAGTTAGGAATATTTAGAGATAGCCTGGAATCCTGAGAAATGAGCCTCTATTTTCAAAGCACCCCTCTGTTGTCATTTGTATATGTTATTATATAGTTTACAACTAAGAAGTATTCTAATAAATAAGTTGCTTATTTTATTGAACTCTTAAACTCTTTCATAAAATTGAAAATGTGTATTTGGAACCTCATTGGATTGTTCATACCAGTTGTTCTAATTGTAAAAGCAGCATTTAAATGTGTCTGTAAGAGTGTGACTTTAAGTTAATGAAGCTGGTTTTCATATATTGTTTATTGAAGTCATTTCATTACTCTATGGTCACACCTCAAACATTTAAAGGTCCCTGTAATTATTTGATGGCTAAAATGTGGCTGTCCTTTTAAAGTGAAAATGATGTTATCGATCCATTCTTATTCCAGACCCACAATTTAGTTTAATTACCTTTTCCTTTTATGAACAAGGAGCTTCCACTGATCTCATACTTTTCTCATGTAACCAAGGAAATCTCTCAGGAAACAATATACAGGATGAGAAGCAGTATTTTTTCATTCATTTGTTTAGTCATTCAGTCAGTCAATGAATAAATGCATTGAATACTTAGTAGATTCCAAACGTCATGGTTTTATTTTCTGTATGAATGAAAGTCATAATCCATGCCTTCAAACAGCTCAGGGTTTTGTGAGAGTTCTTGTGAATGTGCAAGCGATGAACACAAAGAGCATTTGAAGTGAGCCTAACAGAGCCTAAAGAGGTTACCAGAAGCATCCCAGGGTAGGATTTAATAAGAGCTCTCAGAAAGGAAGGGCTGGGGGAGGGTGGTCTGGGCAGCGGGAGTAGCACTAGCAGGAAGTTGCAGAGAGAACCCTGGTCAAGATGTTCCTTAAACCTGTAGGAGGAGACAGGGAGGTGGGCAGAAGAGGACGGTAAAGCACGACTGGGAAAATCTTTGTTAGCCATGCCTTTGGCTTTTTCTCTGCAGAAGTGCTTGTGCACATACTGAACCATGTCCGACTCTGTGTGACCTCATGCACTGTAAGGCCTTCCCTTGTGGCTCAGATGGTAGAGAATCTGCCTGCAATGAGGGAGACCCAGGTTTGATCCCTGGGTCAGGAAGATCCCTTGGAGAAGGAAATGGCAATCCACTCCAGTATTCTTGCCTAGAGAATTCAATGGACATAGGAGCTTGGCAGGCTACAGTCTATGGGGTCGCAAGGAGTCAGACATGACTGAGTGACTACATTTTCACTTTCAGACTCCTCTGTCCATGAGATTTTTTCCAGATAAGAATATTGGAGTGGGTTGCCATTTCCTCCTCCAGGGGATCATCCTGACCCAGGGATGGAACCCGAGTCTCCTGCATTGGCAGGCGGATTCTTTACCAGTCAGAAACCAGAGAGCAAATAAAAGATTTAATCAAGAGAATGGCTTCTTTACAGTTAGTATATTCTAACTGAATTAATAAGTCATACTTTATGCCTTTTCTTCACCTGTCAAAACGTCCAAACTGATTTTGTTTTTTATTTTTATAGTCTAAACTGAGCTGGCTTCCATTTCTGACAGATTTGACTTTGAAATGTTTTTGCTTATCTGAAAGGTAGGAAGATTTTTCTTTCTGGTCTGAATCTCCAACTTCTGTCTTCCTTCTTAAGCTACTTGCTTGAGCTCTTTCCCCAGGCTAAATTAGAAAGGTAAATCTGCTTCAAAATATAATTAGATAGGACCTTTTTGAAAAATGATGGTGCTATTTATATGATATTAATTACTTGCCTTTATAACTATTTGGATCGAATGAACCAGTTTAGGTCATAATTCATAAGATTGAAAAGAAAAAACAAAAAATTTTAGTTGCTAACTGTAAGAAACCACAGTGAAAAATCGCTGAAATCCACTTTTTAAAAATGGTGCCGGGACTGGACAAGAACTCGGTTCAGAGAAGTGTTTGAGAAAAGTCTGCCTTGTGACGTATGTCCATTTCAAATATTTATTTTGTAGTTTTAAGTGTAGGTGAGGAAATAAGAATTTGCATTTAGATATTGCATTCTTTCTCTTTAATATTTTGTTTCAGTATCCCAATGAGCTCTTCAGAAATAGAGAATTTGCCTCCTTTTTACAGTGAAAAGACAAAAGTATTTCAAAGGGTCAAAACCATCAATACAGTCATTTTGGACATCTTAATAAATAAACAGAGTTGCTATGAAGCTGTTCTAATCACTTAATTTGGAATTGATTGTGAATATATCCAAAAATACCAGCTTGACAGCTACACTGCTAATTTGATCCCTGCACTTAAATGTTTTATGATGGCAGAGGGTTTCAGGTGGAGGAGGTTAAAACACACTTTGCATGGGCCTAGCCTCCAGAGGGCTTCCCTGGTGGCTCAGATGGTAAAGCGTCTGCCTGAAATGTGGGAGACCCGGTGCAATCCCTGGGTTAGGAAGATCCCCTGGAGAAGGAAACGGCAACCCTCTGCAGTACTCTTGCTTGGAAAATTCCATGGATTGAGGAGCGTAGTAGGCTAGAGTCCAAGGGGTTGCAAAGAGTAGGACATGACTTCACTTTCACTTTTCACTTTCTTTAGCCCCCAGAACCCTTCCCTTGGAGATGGAGAGCAAGAGGGAAGACACAGCTCCATGGCAAACGCCTGCAGAAGCAGGACAAAGGATAAAAATATAAATGCAGCATGCAGTGACTTCCAGAATCAAAATATCTTATTCTCCCCATGACCTCACAATGAGAAAGTATTTACATTTCTACTTCAGTAATCCAGCATTCTTTCCCATGCCTCCTCTGTTTCAGTAGCCTCAGGCCTGTGATAACTGAAGAGCCTTTTCCCCCAAAAGTATTTTATTGTTAGGCCACTGTCCCTCATAAAATAGGGCCTCCATCCCCATTTTCCAATATTGAACAACTGGGATTAAAGCATTATATGAAAGACATTGTCATGTTAATCACTAACTCTACAGTGGTATTGTCTGTTTTCCCCAGAATAGATAGGATCATCTACATTTGGGTTTATAGGATGAATTTCATTAAATTGAATGCTCTTCCTGGGATTATATGCTCTCTTATTTAATGTTTGGCCCAGGGCTACTCATAATAAGTGTCTTAATGGCTCTAAGAAGGGTTTTTGTTTTTGTTTTTTTAATTTTCCACTTTAATAGTAGGTGAAGTTAAAAAAAATAAATACACGATCACCTCTCGCCCTTTTGGCCAAGATCAAGTGTAAAAAAAAAACACATGATGTTGCTGGAAAAATCATGTCCCACATTAAAATAATGTAGCTTCATATCTCTTAATTAAGGCATGTCACTGCATGTACTCTAGATGAAATGACTTTTAAAAAATTGAGTGAAAACAAAAATAAAAACAGTTTCATAGTAGACTCTCTATATTGTATTTTAAAAAGAAAACAATTGGAGTGTCAACTTTGATTTTTTTTGTTTTTTTTAGGGGCACTCATGAACAGATGTAGTTTATAACAACAGCAAACGCACTCATGTGGCAATTTTAATGTGCCAGACACTCTTCCAATCATTTACTTCCTCAAAAGAAACCCATTTTAAGTAGCTATTATTGTATCGTTATTTTCCAAATAAGGAAACAAACATTGAAATTAAAGAATTCACTTGAGTTTGTAAGTAAGTAAGTGGCAGAGTGGGAACTCTCTGGGGATTGGGACTCAGAAGTCCATCTCTCGGATGCAGAAGGCCACTTCACGGAATGCTGCTTGACTAGAAGGAGAGTCAGTGAGTGCACTTTGGCTAGCCCAATCTACAGAGGAAAAGACTTCAGTGTGAGAGCAGGACCATCATCTTGCAAGAAGAATAAAGACATTTCCTTGTTGCTGCTTCTGTTGTTGTTCATTTATTTTAACCCTTGGAATGGAGGAAGCCAAAAAAATAAGTAGGATTAGAGAAGACAGATGTTTCATCTGAAAAGCTCAAAGGGAAAAGGCAAAATACAGTAAGTAAAGGAATACTTTAAAAGAGTCCTAAAGATTAATCAGCTCTGTAATAAGGGTGACCAAAATTTGGTTGGAATTAGAGACAGGAAATTAAAACATTTAGGAAATGCTAATCTTTAAAAGTATACTGTAAAAATGGTTGGATTTTTAAAAGTCAAAAAGCCGCAAAAATTAAGCACTAATTTCTAAGGATACCAGGATACCAGTAAGTTTTACACTAGCCTTTAGTGTTCCAATTTTCTTCATTTGGTCGTGTTTTCCTGATACATTTCTAGTCAACCAAAGTTGCAAAGCAGTCTGTAATTTCAAAATTTCTAGTTGTTTCTATTTGCATTCCTTTCATTAAAGTCCTCACTAGGTCAAGGAGGCAAATAACATTTATTGTGTAAAACTCAGTATTACACTAATAGGGATAAATTGGCAAAGGTGTTTGAAGAAATCATCAGTATTGAAAACTGAAAGACAGCTTTGATTTACTCACCCCCGAGGATCATCAAAATTAGACACAGGAAAGACCTTAAAAGTCATTTAGTTTACCTCTGAACTTGTTGTCTTGGGTGATTTTCGTAGACTAGAACTCATTTTTAGGTCTTCTGCCTCAAACTTTCCCTTCCTCGAATAGTGTTCTGGTAATGAATAATTTACATGTGCTGCTCTGTTTTACCCTCATTTTATGTTCTTCCTCCACAAGATAAAAACCTCAGTCTTGCTATTTGCTTCATTCAAACATTAATAAACTGCTTCACTAGTGTATGAGGTTTGTGCCATAGATGCTAGAGATTTTTTGCAGACTAAATTCTTTTTGTTAGGTCTCCACTTTTCTTCTTTAACTGATTTTTGAAGTTTTATAGTTTTCTTTATATCTCAAATTAGAAATATAATTTGAAATTCTGTTATTTCAATTGTAATCCTATTGATTCAAACTCTAGAGTAATGATAATTTGTTATTGAGGTCAGAATCTTGCTATAAATACTGAGTTAGGTGAGAGGGACACCACAGAACTACGGTTGTGTGAACATTTCATTCTGTTCTTTGAATGCAAATTATAGTTTATCTAAAAATGACTGGAATGCACAAGATACATTAAAATTTTGACCATGCCTCCTTGATAGTAAACAATGATTGAAAAATGAAAACACTCATTTGATCATCTCACAACAGTAGTTTTCTGTAATAACATCATATAAGAATGAATGAGTTTTTTGATCTTCCCATCTTTCTAGTTGTCTTAATTGAATTGGCCCCTGACAAGAGAGCTTTCTGCTAATACAGTCTATAAATAGGCTTTGTAGGTATGGAGAGAAGATGATCCTCTCTCTTTCTGAATATTTTCTGGATCTGCTTTGATAGCTCTTTTCACTCTCATTTCAAAAGTTACATTTGGGGAAAATTGGATCCATATTTCACGCTGACATTCTCCAGTGGGGAGAAGGTCTATCTTGCCTCCAACAGTTGTAGTAGCAACAACTACCTTCATAGAATGAAGTTCAACTATAGCATCAGCAATAAGACAAAATTAAGTAACTCCAGCTATAATGGATCCTTTAAAGTATCTAGCTTTTGACCACCGTCTTCTCAATTCCAGCTGAGACCGCTCACCAAGTTTAGTTCTTGTGGAGGGGGAAAAGCAAGGCAAAGGATCTAGGCAGCCTCGATGAACTACAGCTTAAGCCCAAGTAATTGCATCTGAAGAGCTGTAGTTTCTACGGGTCAGAGCCCAAAAAGTAGGAATAACGGTGTTATTAGTTGTTCTTTTGGAGAAGGAAATGGCAACCCACTCCAGTACTCTTGCCTGGAGAATCCCATGGAGGGAGGAGCCTGGTAGGCTACAGTCCGTGGGGTCGCAAAGAGTCGGACACGACTGAGCAACTTTACTTACTTACTTACTAGTTGTTCTTTAATTATTTCTTTTCAGTTATTCATTCCTTAATTCAGTGGTCCATCAAATATATCTTGAGGTCCTGACATGCACTGGGCACCGAATTGGAGATGTAGAAATGAACAAGGTACACATAGACCCTGCCTTTAAAAAATGGGCATTTAAATAAAAAAGAAAAAGACATTAGACAAATACACAAAGGATTATTTAATCACTAATGTGAGAAATGACACTCAAACACGTAAATTTTTCTTAAAATACCAGACAACTTGTAGTGACCAATTTGATAACAATAATTTGATTTACTAACACTGTTTTTATAATTTGCATCACTGGCTAATTAGTTGATATTTAAAATTCTTTGATAGATTTCTCTGTGGTTTCATGCTTGATTTCTTTCCGAATATTTGTAAAAGAACAGTTCTGTATGTTTTCCTTGCTGTTGGAGTTC